>CAXAQZ010000994.1:0-37500 GCA_963971145.1 Sussaba pulchella | reverse complement strand
AAAGAATTGGACAAGATGACGGAAGACGAAATCATTGTACCAGTAAATGAACCATCAGTTGGGTGCTGCCCAATAATTTGCGTCCCAAAGGGCGATTCGATTCGACTTTGTTGCGATTTTACGGAGTTGAATAAGAATGGGTCAAGATCGGTTTTCTTCCTATCAAAAATAGATTTTACCCTTGCACAGCTTATGAGCACGTTGTATATGGGAGGATTATTTCACCTTTCCTTATGTACTCCTTCGATGTTATAACGATTTCACGATAAAAAATCAAAATAGTCCATGACAAATTTGCAAATTCTTTGGGGCAAGCTTCAATCAAAGCGATGCTAAATTTATTGGAATTCAACCAAGAATTTATAATTCCTATTACTTCGCACAGATTTGTCGTCATAAAGAATCATGTGAATCATATTTTTACATTTCGAAAGGATAAACATGTTGTTTAATTTTCGAAAATTCGTTTTATTTCCCAAATAAAATTTTGATAATTTTCACATCTTTTCCAGGAAGATCTTTAGCATCCCTTGGAAAGCTTTTCTTTTTAAATTCCATATCATCTGCGATAACCCGAGCAGATTTATCGGAACTTAACATACTTGAATAGTGGCCTTTGTAAACATCTTGACCGTGATGAAATATGGCACTCGTAACTTTATTTTTGAGCGTCAACGGTAATGATTGCAGTAGATACAGCTCTGATGCCGCAATTTGTTTTCGATACTTGTCGAGTATCTGACTTTGTGATGGCTAATATAAGCTGTACAAGGACGATTTTACTAACCGTTAGATTTCATTTCTTGTTGCTGTTTGTGTTATTGTTAGAAGCACTATATGATTCAGCTGTTCTTCAATCGTTGACACGTATTGGTATCGTCGACATAGTATCTTCGTCGTTAATTAGTGTTCAACTAAATTTTTGATCACACCCGATTTTGAACATAAGGCCATAAGAAATTCTAGTACATGCTGTTGTTTCTTTTCGATGAACTGCGCACCCGAGAACTCCCTTACGGCGTCTAAATCAAGGGCTTCCGGTCATCCTATACATCTATGGAGAAGATCTACTAATGCTTTTTCTTGATCTCGAGTACCGTTACCATTTAAAAGTTCTTCTCTGATAGCTTGACACTTCAATACACATTGCATAGCGGCATTGGCATAACACGACATACCATCGATATTAAGGAATCCATTGGCATGCCATGCATTCCATAGAATTTTTTCGCGGCTGCTGACATTTCACTACTTCCTTATGAACTGCCCAAGCAAAATCTGGAACTTTTGATTCACGTTGATCTGAAACTTTGATTTGCGCGAGGTCTGGGCAATAAAGCCGCCTCAAGCGAATATATTCTAATACCGATCCTTTACTAGCATTTACAGAATAAGATCATCATTAATTAGGTGCAATTCCTTCAGAGAAGTGACGCGTGAGAGGGCAACCTAGACTTGACCGCAAGTAAATATCGAATTTCCAGCATCAATCACAACATTAGTTAAGCTGAATCCTTGTCTCTTATGGATTGTAATGCCATAGCTTAAACATAAGGGAAACTGCTTACGAATAACATAGGCCCCATCCATTATTTGGAATTTCACTCTTACACGTTCAATCTCATATTCTAATCCCGTCGTCAAAACAATTTCCACCTCATCTACGTCATCTTTATCAAGTGCTTTAGAAACTGAAATTACCTTACCGATAGTACCGTTAATAAGCCGTAATGTATCGTCAATATTGCGCCTCAGCATGGCCCTGGCTCCGACCTTAATGATTATAATTCTTACGAGACCAGCCGTACAAGAACAATCTTTGTAATTGCGGGCTAACATCTTCCGAGCTTTTTTCTTGTTAAATGGAGCACAATCTATGGAATCGCGGGCAATCAATTCGATCTCTTTTGAAGATAGACGATTTATCATATTTTCATTTGAAACATCGCACAAGTGACGCGTAGGCAGTGAACAAACTGTATCACACGGTAGTTTGAGAATATAATCACACAATTCTGGTATTCTATCATTAAATTTGGTCGCGGAAAAATTGATTTCCCTTGATTCTAAAACTTTTGCGTCAGCGGAAATGACAACTCCTAAACGGCTTCTAGATAGCATTTCTCGATAAAATGTGTCATTTTTTTGCGGCATATCAATCGTTATTTCATCACAATTAAATAAGCTTTCCTAAATATCAGGGTGTAAAAAAAATTTGAAACAAAATCTAATTTTTTCTCAATTTGCTATCTTGGCTTCGACTCATCAATGAAGTCAGTACAAAATGTTCGAGAGTTTGAAATTCCTCACTCCGAATCCCTGGAACTTGGCCTAAAATTCGAGTCCAAAAAGCATAGAAAATTTTCACAGGTTCTTAAGTTACCATGAATATTGTGCAGGCATACGGGAATCGTGACGTGCAATCGACGGCCATTGGATGATGAGTGCAAAGGGCGCTTGTAATGGAACTTTCTTATTGCCCATGCTTCGAATTTGATCTGCGATGAATGATTTTGTGTCTTGCATCTCATTCGCGAGATAGAATTTAAGTTAAAAAGATGGAAGACCTTCAATCAATCATTTGTGTCACTTGCGTATCACTCAATAAATGGAATTTCAAATGTATAGCGGCGTAAAACTTTATTTTCCATGCATGATTTTTTTCCATGAGTAATGGAATGAGTAGGACGTTAAGCGGTTCGGGAGTTTATTTTTGACACACCGTTGATGAATAGAAATTCAGTCGCTCACCTGTGACGAAGACCTTTTGTGCAATATTATATTGTACCTTACACGACATTCGTTTAATGGAATTTCAATTGTGCCCATGCGTTAAACTGTTTACAATATATGATTTTGTATCTTGGGTCTTATTCAATTTTGTGTTTTGCATCTGATTCGCAGCATAGAATTTAAGCTCTAAGGCTGAAAGACCGCCAATCAATTATTTATGTCGCTCGCGTATCATTGGATGAAAGGAATTCTAATTTGATACTTGCGTAAAACTTCGTTTTCCATTATTATTTATATTATATTTACATTATATTATATTTATTATCTCATTCGCAGAGTAGAATTCAAGTCATAAGGATGCAAGACCTCTAATCAATGATTTGTGTCGCTAGCGTATCATTCGATGAATGAAATTTCAATTTGATACCTGCGTAAAACTTTATTTTCCATGAATGATCTTTTGCTTCGTATACCATTTGATGAATAGAGTTCTGATTTGTAACCTGCGTTGAATTTATTAACTCCCGGCTGAAAACGGGAGTTATGTGTTTCGTCGTGAGCAACGTGAATTGGCGTTTTGTCGGTAACCCGTTTTTGGCCAAACGGCTGATTTTCTTCTTACAAATTGATGTACATCGGTGTCGGAAGTCACAGAGAGGGTTTTGCTTCCATAATATTTATGATCAGATCTCAACTCGCGGAGATATTAAATGTAGAAATTTGAACGCTTTCGAACGTTTTCTTCAAATCGCAATTTTGATCGGTTCGACTGCATGCATTGCAGACTTCACGGCATCGTCAGCTGTGACAGCGCGTGTGTAAGTGCAGTGGAACGTATCCGTGTGTTTTGCATCGAGGCTCTGGACGATATCGCTGAGTGCGAGAGAGACAGCGCTATTGGTCGATCGTTTTAACCTCGAAACAGAACTTTCAACGGAAATTTTTTTTTTTTTCTCGAGTAATTCAGAGTGAAAATTTTTTATCAATTGATTTCACGTATAAACGATATTTTTTTAAAGAGTGCATTTTCCATTTAACGTTCAATAATTAGTTAGCAGGATTGATCTACTGACGATTTTATCAAGCACGTCGAAATAATAATCCTGGATACTTGTATTCGGGCGTAAAATTGAGATGTATGTAAATGTGGAGGTTAGGTCGGATGTGGTTATGCCCGGTGATATTGTTTTATTTATGGTCATTAACTGATTTCACGTACGAACGATGTTGTTTCATGAGTTCATTCTTTTTTATTCAACGTATGATAATGTTATCAGGATTGTGAAAAACGTGAATATTGATGTTCAGCTGGACGATGTGGTTATGCCCAGTGATATTGTTTACCTCGGTGGAATTGGCAATTCGAAAGAATAAAATTGTTGTCGGATTCAATTTTTTACTTTATCCTCCAACCGACAAAACTTTAGACATAGCGATTTGTCAGAATGCACAATATGTATATTTGTTTTCATTGTTTTTCCTAAATGAGTCAGGTCCTTTTTGAAGCAGCATTTATTTAATGTTCACTCGCTTAAGACATATTCAAAACCTATAATGACTGGGAAGGACGAGCGGAATGCGCTGACATCTGGTCAAGGCTACGTCGGGCCGCGCTCGAAAACTGTACAATGCGCAGACATTTGGTCTAGGCTACATAGAGCCGCGCTTTAAATCTCCATAATGCACTGAGATTTGGTAAAGGCTGTATTAAGCCGCCCTCAAGACTCCACGATGGGCTGACAATTTGTCATGGCTACATGGAGCCGCGCTGAACAATCACATGATGCGCTGACATTTCGCTGAGACTGTACTCAACTGCGCCCAAGGACAACCAGCATGTGCCGCAGCTAGTCGATACTTTCAAAGTCTTGTCTCATCAAATTTCTATACAGTGGTCACGTTTTACGATATTGAATTTATAAACAATAGTACATTATGACACTAGTAGGAAAAATTGTTCTGTGACGTGGACGTCTTGTTCGAGCTAAATGATTCCAATCATTGGCGGACGTGTGGCAAATTATATCGAATTATCTTTAAAAACTATGAAATAAAATAAATTTAAAAAATTTAAAAAAACTCCCGGCTGGAGTAAAAATCGAACACAAAAAAAATTAGAACGAAAAAAAATAATCCGATAGAAAGCATTAATAAAATTCATGATTCTAAAAAGAATGCAACAAATTGATAAATTAAAAATTCAAAAAACAAATTAGTGAAATTAAAAGAATGAAATAAATAAATAAATTCAAAAAGGATGAAATAATTCAAGAAGTCATCTTAGTTTATTCATAGTTTGAATTATGATCGTTCGTTTGTATGAGTTCAATTTTTTGAATCGTGGTAATTTCCTCACTGCCCTCAATTCAGTCGGGAGACGTCATTCATTAACCATAAATATGATATAGGATATAGATGTTTGACAGTGCAAAGAAGACGCCATTAGATAATTGAACATGAAGACCATCTGGATTTAGATGTTCGACGATACGAAAGAAAACGTCTCCCGACTGAATTGAGGGCAGTGAGGAAATTACCACGATTCAAAAAATTGAACTCATACAAACGAACGATCATAATTCAAACTATGAATAAACTAAGATGACTTCTTGAATTATTTCATCCTTTTTGAATTTATTTATTTATTTCATTCTTTTAATTTCACTAATTTGTTTTTTGAATTTTTAATTTATCAATTTGTTGCATTCTTTTTAGAATCATGAATTTTATTAATGCTTTCTATCGGATTATTTTTTTTCGTTCTAATTTTTTTTGTGTTCGATTTTTACTCCAGCCGGGAGTTTTTTTAAATTTTTTAAATTTATTTTATTTCCGATCAATGATTTGGTTGCATCACGTACTTTCCAATGACTGGAATAACTTCATGTTACAACTTTAGTTATAATATGATTTGTGAGTCGCAATGCTATCGGATGAATACAGTTCAATGTTTATACAACTTCTATGGTTGATTTGACATATAATTTCATTTTCGGTTTCATCCTTTAACGATTGGAAATTATTCCAGGTTTCTTGCGAATACTCTGATCACAGATCCATTCAATTTTGTTCTGCTTTTCATCAATTTTACTAGGCATAAATACTCGTCCAGCTCGAGCTACATCATCGAAAGAACTTTCGACTTATAGATATAGAAAGAAAAAATTATATTATTATTTGTATTTATTTTATTTTTTATGCTTATATTGTTAATTATTATATGTCTATCATTTGTGATAGCCATTCCTTCTTGATCATTAACTAGTTAACGACAATGAACTGCCAGATTCAGTTGACGTTCTTTCCGTACGGATTCACTATCTCTATCTTCATGTCACAGCTGGTTTCGTATTGAAGGTTGACCGATCATCAGTGACCGTCATCACTAGTGGTAGTTAATACGGTAGAAAAATCGCGTCTGATCTGACAAGCTGACTGACGCTATGACTACTAAAAAGTGTGCGCACAGCACACACAGCACAGCTCTGAAATAGATTTTAGCAAAAAACGTCGGAAACACGATTGTAATCATGAACATAATTAGATATCTCTCGCATAACAGCATTGGTGTTATTCCCAATCAGAATATAATTTTTTTTCGCTTCTAACTGCAATTAAACATTTAGGAATAGGGCTCTGAATTTTGAAAAATAATTTCAAGTTAGGTTAATGTTCAAAAGGTTGGGAGAATAAGATACTGCAGTCGCGTCTCGAGAGGCGGTCACTATGGTAGAAACCGGTATGATGGTAAATGCACTTGTCTGGAGACGCTACCGCGTCTCGTGATAATCGGAATAGCTGGATTATGTAGGAGGGAAGAATTGTCCAATTTGACAATTGATGACATCACAGAAAATGGTAACAGCGTCGTGATACGAATATCGAAAACGAAAACCGGCAGTGAAAAAACGTTTGAACTAGCTGATAAATTTTATGCGATTTACAAGCGCTACGTAGTTCCACGACCGAAGTCAGCAACAACGCACAGATTCTTTTTGAGGTTCCACGAGGGTAAATGCTCTAACCGGGTAATTGGCATTAATACTCTTGGCAGCATGCCAAAAATTATCGCCAAATATTTCTAAATTGCCAAAACCTGAAAAGTTTACTGGACATTCATTTCGCCGCAGCTCAGCGACTATGCTAGCTGATTCGGAAATAGACATACTGACGTTAAAACGTGCTGGCCAATGGAAATCAACGGCCACCGCTGAGGGTTGTTTCGATAAATCTGCTTACTTCAAAAAAAAAACTCAGTCAACGGATCACAAGAACGATTATACCAGAAACACCGAGCACGTCGTCATCGTCGACACCGGCAGCTACGACTACCGGTGTTATATCGTCAGCAAATGACAATTTCGATATTGAAGACGAAATACCATCCACGTCAATGCAAGTAAATGTCGAGAACACGGAGAATGTCGACATCAACAGTATTCTTCGACCCGAATGTCTTGAGGACGTATGCCAACGACGAAATATTTCGTTCAATTTCACGGATTGCACGAATGTATCAATAACGTTCAATGACAAGAAGGAGAACTAGATTGAACAAATAACGATTTTTATTCTTAATTATAATGAGTATTTTCCGACGGTTTCTAAAGAAATGTTAAATCCGAAGTTGATAAAAGTTTGTGTTGTACATTAAAATAATAAAAATAAAAAATCGATAGTTTTAATAATGTTCATTCAAATTTGTTTTATGTTTTTAGTAGCAACGCCCCACCGCCCAACTCCCCTACCGGGGCTTCGCCCCGGGACCCCCCGGCCGCCGTGCGCACACTAACTCGGCCGCCCTCGAAGGTTATTTTCTCCTACAAGAATCGATCTGGTCATTGAAAGCCGATTCGATCTCGATACTTAACGCACTGCGCCGGGTGTAGGATCTTATTGAAATATAAAATCCAACCGTCGTTGAAGGGAGCAGATGAATTCCTGTCTTATTCGGCGCCCAGCGTGGGGCATGTAACGGGGAAATTCCCTCGTCCGAGTTTTAAAAAAAAGGAAGAGTAAACTTGCCTTAGCGAATTGGCTTTGAGTACTTTTTTAATAATAAACGTTATTTATTTGAATAAACGTGAGTCTTACATCAGCAGCCCGATGCACATAGCGTCAAAGTGTCTATAGCTTGATGGGATTATAGTAATAATACGGGGCTGACTACGGTTTCGCGACAGCGCGGAGCGATGCGCAGCTCACTGGCAGCTTAGCCCTACACGGGGAGAGGGACGTAGGCCAATACGGTCTAATGATAACGACAGCGGTAGTGGATAGAAATTAATTTACTGCGCGATCGGATAATCGTCCGATCGCGATCATTAGTCTATTTCGAGCGACCGAATTATAGAGATTTCAATACGCACGGGTCCAACCGGGCCAGAAAATTAGACAGCAAGTATTCGTGAAACTACGGTCGTTCGTCGTATAATCCTTCCGAAGTCGCCAATATGATAACTCTCTCTAATCGCTCGAGCAGACAATATCGACGCTGCTTACGAAAACTAGCATGTTTCAGATTTCTTACGAAAACAAGCACGTTTGGCATCACCGCGAAAACTAGCACGTTTTGGCTTTTGCCACGACAACTAACACGTTTCGATCTTCACCGCGAAAACTAGTATGTTTCGGCCTGCTTATTTTAGGGGTCGAAGCCGAAACATGGTAGTTTTCGCGGCGAATATCGAAACGTGTTAGTTTTCGCGGTGAAATTAGAAACGTGTTAGTTTCCGTAAGAAATTTGAATCGTGCTACTTTTCGTAAGCAGCGTCGATATAATATACAAGAACACGGAGACAACGTGTACTGACTCGACTCCCTTCGAGGATAACTGACCGACAAAGTCTCATGCAAGTTTGGTACACTACCCTATTCACTCTCCGTCCACTCGCTCTAGCTGACAAGATTACAATACGGGTTTAGTACCCTACCCTGCTCACGTCCCATTCACGCCCTCTATTCGGCAAAATGACGTTACTAAATTTATTACCCTCCTCTATCCGCACTCCATTTATTCACTCTATGATTCCTCACGGATTTCGACCCGATTCCTTACTCTCACAACGATTTATTCGCTTCACGAAATTTTCCCTACTTTTCCTTTCAACGATTACTTATCTTCTCCGTGAAGCCTTCATTAGATTCCCAGCTCAATCGTCGAAACATTATTTCACTCCTCGCGCTACAATAAGGAATAGTTCATCCCGGACTCCTCATTTTCCCAACTTATTATTCATCTCATGAAATCATCATTACTCCCTCTCTCAATAAATAATTGCCTTTCTGGTGAAGCCTTCATTAAACATCTATCCGGACCATGCAGCCATTCCCTAACTCTACGCACTATAATTACAACTAAAATAATCCTCGTTCTGGAAAGCGCCCTTCCCGTCCAGTAGATAGGCTATGAGAGTTCTGGGCCACCGTGTGTTAGTGCACACACACATGCACACAAACATGTACGTGAGCTCACACGTACACGGCACGAAAGCGGGGGTAATACGGGTCGGGCATTCGATGACGTCATCGTGTGACTCATGCGGTGACATCGTCACAAGGTCACATAATAATAACAATGAGTGTGACGCACGATGACGTCATGACAATGATCGTCGTATGACTCATTACACTGTTATGACGCTCAATTCTGGAACGTTCCGGAACGGTGGCGTCACTGAATAATAATAATGATCGCGTTAGTGCACAAAGCGGGTCAGGCTGTTCTGAAACATTCGATGACGTCATCGGCGTATGACTCGTCACACAGTTATGACGCACAATTCTGGAACGTTCCGGAACGGTGGCGTCACATTGTAAAATGTTCGAGGGTGGTGACGTCACTGGATAATAATAATGATCGCGTTAGTGCACAAAGCGGGTCAGGCTGTTCTGGAACATTCGATGACGTCATCGGCGTATGACTCGTCACACAGTTATGACGCACAATTCTGGAACGTTCCGGAACGGTGACGTCACATTGTAAAATGTCCGAGGGAATAGTTGGAGGAGGCAATATGAGTCATCGACTGTTAAGAAATGGTGGGGGGGGGGGGCGGGGCAAATCATTTAAAGACCGTTATTCCTGTATCAGTTCCATTCTATCATCAAGATGGAGGATTTAAGGCCCGACGAAATCACACGTTTGTGTTCTTTGCCACCATACTTCTGCGACTACGATGATGCTGTGGTGAAATATTTTAGAGACGATCCACCGGACAGAGTCTACAATTTTCTCGCCGATGTCTTGGATTTTTAAAAGAATTTGAAAAGTGTGGAAAGGAAACGAGACGAAAAGTGCACGACCGACGATGGAGATCTGTGTAGCTATCTGTGCGATTCAATTGAAACGATAGACAAGCATGTTCACAACTTGTATGATTCTGTTGCCGGATTGAGCATGAATCTATTTCAATTAAAATGTGAAATAGAGGCAAACCAATATGTATTTTTTGAGAATGAACCTGTTAATGCGGTTATAGACAAAACTCAAATCTTACAAGATCATGTGAAAAAACTGAACGAATTTGTAACAGTTTGTAAGGATTTTGGAGAGAAATAAAAAAAAATACATTTCAACTATTTATTTATATATTTCTTAACAACAAAAAAAACATACATTTCAAGTATTTATATATTTATATTTAAAAAAACCTATAATTTAGTCTTAAATTATACTAAATTCTTGACATTGCTACTGATTGGATTGTACTCGACAATTCGGTCATGCAGAATGAGGCAGTATGCTGATGTTTGAGGTGGAAACAGATTAGCCGATTCGAATTCCAAACGTATATCCACCGGTCCTAATTTCAGAAACTCGTTTTGTTTCGAACAATCGATAACAATGAGAGGCGCGTATTTTTAACTCCCGGCTGAAAACGAGAGTTATGTGTTTCGTCGTGACCAACGTGAATTGGCGTTTTGTTGGAAATGCTTTACCGGCCAAACGGTTGATTTTCTTCTTACAAATTGATGTACATCGGTGTCGGAAGTCACAGACAGGGTTCAGCTTCCATAATATTTATGATCAGATCTCAACTCGCGGAGATATTTAGTGTAGAAATTTGAACGTTTTCGAACGTTTTTCCTCAAATCGCGATTTTAATGGGTTCGACTGCATAAATCGCAGACTTCACGGCATCGTCACCTGTGACAGCGCGTGTGTAAGTGTAGTGGAACGTATCCGTGTGCTTTGCATCAAGGCTCTGGACGATATCGCTGAGTGCGAGAGAGACAGCGCTATTGGTCGATCGTTTTAACCTGGGAACAGAACTTGCAACGGAATTTTTTTTTTTTCTCGAGTGATTCGCAGTGAAAATTTTTTATCAATTGAGTTCACGGATGAACGATATTTCTTTAAAGAGTGCATTTTCCATTTAACATTCAATAATTAGTTAGTCAGCTGGATTGATCTACTGACGATTTTATCAATCACGTCGAATTAATAATTCTGGATACTTGTATTCGGGCGTGAAATTAAGATGTATGTGAATGTGGAGGTCAGGTCGGATGACGTGGTTATGCCCGGTGATATGGTTTTATTGATGGTCATCAACTGATTTCACGTACGAACGATATTGTATAATGAGTTTATTATTTTTTATTCAACGTATGATAATGTTATCAGGATTGTGAAAAACGTGAATATGGATGTTCAGCTGGACGATGCCCAGTTATGGTGGTGATGGTTATGCCCAGTGATATTGTTTACCTCGGTGGAATTGGCAATTCGAAAGAAAAAAATTGTTATCGGATTCAATTTTTTACTTTATCCTCCAACCGACAAAACTTTAGACAAAGCGATTTGTCAGAATGCACAATATGTATATTTGTTTTCATTGTTTTTCCTATACGGGTCAGGTCCTTTTCAAAGCAGCATTCATTCAACGTTCACTCGTCGAAGCAGCATTTATTCAACGTTCACTCGTCGGAGCAGCATTCGTTTAACGTTTACTCGCTTAAGACATATTTAAAACTTATAATGACTGGGAAGGACCAGCGGAATGCGCTGGTTTCCGGTCGAGGCGACGTCGAGCCGCGCTTGAAAACTGTACAATGCGCAGACATTTGGTCCAGGCTACATAGAGCCGCGCTTGAAATCTCCATAATGCACTGAAATTTGGTTAAGGTTCTATTAAGCCGCCCTCAAGACTCCACGATGGGCTGACAATTTGTCATGGCTACATGGAGCTGCGCTGAACAATCACATGATGCGCTGACATTTCGCTGAGACTGTACTTAACTGCGCCCGAGGATAACCAGCATGTGCCGCAGCTAGTCGATACTTTCAAAGTCTTGTCACATCAAATTTCCATACACTGGTCACGTTTAACGATATTGAATCGATAAACAATAGTACGTGATGGCACTAGTAGGAAAACTGTTTTGTGACGTGGGCGTCTGGTTCGAGCTGAATGATTTCAATCATTGGCGGACGTTGAGAAAATTATATCGAATTATCTTTAAAAAGTATGAAATAAAATAAATTTAAAAAATTTTTAAAACTCCCGTCTGGAGTAAAAATCGAACACAAAAAAAAATCGAACGAAAAAAAGTAATCTGATAGATAGCATGACTAAAATTCATGAATCTAAAAAGAATACAACAAATTAATAAATTTAAAATGGACAAAACCAATTAGTGAAATTAAAAGAATGAAATGAATAAATAAATTCAAAAAGGATGAAATAATTCAAGAAGTCATCTTAGTTTATTCATAGTTTGAATTATGATCGTTCGTTTGTATGAGTTCAATTTTTTGAATCGTGGTAATTTCCTCACTGCCCTAAATTCAGTCGGGAGACGTCATTCATTAAATATAAATATGATATAGGATATTGTAGGGGTACTTATCCCTGTTTACTTCAAATTACAAATGAAATAAAACACCGTTCGTTCGATCTTTATTATGAATGAAAATGAATTTATTAAAAACGATCGATACACGAAATTGACACACACGTCCGAACTTATCCGAGTCCTCTGACCGACTGTTATTTCCTCTCTGGTCATTGTTTTTTTTAACGATGTTGATTAGCGATCGTTGCCCAGCAACGATCGTTCGCTTGGCGATATTGACCGAGCCGAAAACAATACAATAATTCCGATACCTACAGTCGGCCAAACCTGACACATGTACGTCTCGGACATGAAACGCAAACAAAAAAAACATAAGTATAATTAACAATTTGAAATTACAAGAAACGCCCACTTCACATGATTTTCCTTAACTTACGTTACTTGCGAAGGTATGGTTTCAGTTGATCAACAGCTATTACATTGTTATACGGTAATTGCGTCAGCTGGAACCGTTCGATGTCAGTTACGATATAGCGATCGGAATCTAATACTTTCTTCACAACATATGGTCGATTAAATTTCGGAATATGTTTCTTATTACGACCAATAGACGTATCGACGTTCCGAATCATCACAAAGTCTCCTTCGCTATTGTGACGTGCGGAGCGGTCTCGCACGCGTCTTATCAACCCTCTACGAGAAGCGTAGAAGTTTATTTTTAATTTTGCTGCGGGGTAGTTGGTGTTCGTCCTATACAGGGCGTCTCCGGGGACTGGGCGAAGAGAAAATAGTTCAAGAAACGGATCTCATTCATTCGTCTATTACATTTATTTATTGGGGTTGATAATATGTTAGGAAAATTCTAAGTGAAGGGCTTCTTAACGGTATTAAAGTGCCAGCTTACATTTGATTATAGCAGGAATGTTTGTAATTATTTATATAAGTGTTGAAAATCAATAGATGAGGAAGCTGCCGTTACAATGGTTAAGTTTGTTACACACTAGTTCCAACACACGCTCTCTCTCTCATACCGGTACTCGCTCGTGACGCTCGGCGCTCGCTGTACTTGGCCGGTACCGCTGTTGCGCGGTGGATACATCTTACAAAATTTGCGATCACCCTCACTCACTCACGCTCCCAAGTTCTTCACTAAAACTACACGTCTTTACGAAGTTCGTGGCACGATTTGATTTAAGCACTAAACTTATCGACGAAGACTTATTCCGTGACGCGAGATGTCTCTGGTACCGGTACCGTTCTAGGTTTCCTGATCTTTACGATATTACTCCGAGAGAACTGATACTCTTTACACGGAAGCTCCCAAGGAGTCGGCTTCCGTAGAAGTTAGCTTTTCGCGGTCTCTGACGGGACTGGTTCCACTCGCTCGTCCGGCACACCTTGGGGCGTCGGACAGCGAGCGGGGTTTTTTGTCGAAATTGCATAGTATAAAACGTCTCGCCTCACGAAGGTCATCGTCGATGCGCGTGATGCCTCGCGCTCACCCGATCTCGGCGTTCGGTTACACTTTGGATCCGCGAAATCGCGAGAATCATCCGCAAAACGTGATGTCTCGCGATCACCCGATTCCGGTTTTAACTTACACTTTGGATCCGCGAAATCGCGAGAATCATCCGCAAAACGTAATGTCTCGCGATCACCCGATTCCGGTGTTAACTTACACCCCGAGTCCGCGAAAACGCGAACATCGTTCACCGCGGCGCGTGATTTCTCGCGCTGCCTCGTCCCGGTGTTCCTTACATCGGGAATTCGGCACGCGCGGGAACGCTGTCGTTGCAACGCGCCGCTGCGCATTTCATCGCATCGTGCCACGTAAAAATAGAGATGATATTGATTTAAAAATATATGAAATACCCAAAGAAATACCCAATGATTATAATATAGTAAAAATTCCTGATATTTCTAAAATACATAAAATACCCAAAGATAGAAAGATAGGAAGCATATTTGCACATATATATATATATATATACGTGCGGCGGACGTGACATTAGTGTGAGTGTGATTGTGAGTGTAAGTGTGAGTGTGAGTGTGAGTGTGAGTGTGAGTGTTAGTGTAAGTGTGAGTGTAAGTAGAAGTGTGAGTGTGAGTGTGAGTGTAAGTGTAAGTGTAAGTGTGAGTGTGAGTGTGAGTGTGAGTGTGAGTGTGAGTGTGAGTGTGAGTGTGAGTGTGAGTGTGAGTGTGAGTGTGAGTGTGAGTGTGAGTGTGAGTGTCAGTGTAAGTGTAAGCGTGAGTGTAAGTGTGAGTGTGAGTCTGAGTTCGAGTGTGAGTGTGAGTGTGAGTGTGAGTGTGAGTGTGAGTGTGAGTGTGAATGTGAGTGTAAGTGTGACTGTAAGTGTGAGTGTGAGTGTGAGTGTGAGTGTCAGTGTAAGTGTAAGTGTGCGCGTGAGTGTGAGTGTGAGTGTGAGTGTAAGTGTGAGTGTAAGTGTGAGAGTGAGTGTGAGTGTGAGTGTGAGTGTAAGTGAGAGTGTGAGTGCAAGTGTAAGTGTAAGTGTAAGTGTGAGTGTGAGTGTGAGTGTGAGTGTAGGTGTGATTGTGAGTGTGAGTGTGAGTTTGAGCGTGACTGTGATTGTAAGTGTGAGTGTGAGTGTGAGTGTGAGTGTGAGTGTGAGTGTAAGTGTGAGTGTGAGTACGAGTGTAAGTGTGAGTGTGAGTGTGAGTTTGAGTGTGAGTGTGAGTGTGAGTGTTAGTGTTATTGTAAGTGTAAGTGTGAGTGTGAGTGTGGGTGTGGGTGTGAGCGTGAGTGTGAGTGTGAGTGTGAGTGTGAGTGTGAGTGTGAGTGTGAGTGTGAGTGTGAGTGTGAGTGTGAGTGTGAGTGTGAGTGTGAGTGTGAGTGTGAGTGTGAGTGTGAGTGTGAGTGTGAGTGTGAGTGTGAGTGTGAGTGTGAGTGTGAGTGTGAGTGTGAGTGTGAGTGTGAGTGTGAGTGTGAGTGTGAGTGTGAGTGTGAGTGTGAGTGTGAGTGTGAGTGTGAGTGTGAGTGTGAGTGTGAGTGTGAGTGTGAGTGTGAGTGTGAGTGTGAGTGTGAGTGTGAGTGTGAGTGTGAGTGTGAGTGTGAGTGTGAGTGTGAGTGTGAGTGTGAGTGTGAGTGTGAGTGTGAGTGTGAGTGTGAGTGTAAGTGTAAGTGTAAGTGTAAGTGTGAGTGTGAGTGAGTGTGAGTGTGAGTGTAAGTGTGAGTGTGAGTGTGAGTGTGAGTGTGAGTGTGAGTGTGAGTGTGAGTGTGAGTGTGAGTGTGAGTGTGAGTGTGAGTGTGAGTGTGAGTGTGAGTGTGAGTGTGAGTGTGAGTGTGAGTGTGAGTGTGAGTGTGAGTGTGAGTGTAAGTGTGAGTGTGAGTGTGAGTGTGAGTGTGAGTGTGAGTGTGAGTGTGAGTGTGAGTGTGAGTGTGAAAGTGAGTGTGAAAGTGAGTGTGAGTGTGAGTGTGAGTGTGAGTGTGAAAGTGAGTGTGAAAGTGAGTGTGAGTGTGAGTGTAAGTGTGAGTGTAAGTGTGAGTGTGAGTGTGAGTGTGAGTGTGAGTGTGAGTGTGAGTGTGAGTGTGAGTGTGAGTGTGAGTGTGAGTGTGAGTGTGAGTGTGAGTGTGAGTGTGAGTGTGAGTGTGAGTGTGAGTGTGAGTGTGAGTGTGAGTGTGAGTGTGAGTGTGAGTGTGAGTGTGAGTGTAAGTGTGAGTGTGAGTGTGAGTGTGAGTGTGAGTGTGAGTGTGAGTGTGAGTGTGAGTGTGAGTGTGAGTGTGAGTGTGAGTGTGAGTGTGAGTGTGAGTGTGAGTGTGAGTGTGAGTGTGAGTGTGAGTGTGAGTGTGAGTGTGAGTGTGAGTGTGAGTGTGAGTGTGAGTGTGAGTGTGAGTGTGAGTGTGAGTGTGAGTGTGAGTGTGAGTGTGAGTGTGAGTGTGAGTGTGAGTGTGAGTGTGAGTGTGAGTGTGAGTGTGAGTGTGAGTGTGAGTGTGAGTGTGAGTGTGAGTGTGAGTGTGAGTGTGAGTGTGAGTGTGAGTGTGAGTGTGAGTGTGAGTGTAAGTGTGAGTGTGAGTGTGAGTGTGAGTGTGAGTGTGAGTGTGAGTGTGAGTGTGAGTGTGAGTGTGAGTGTGAGTGTGAGTGTGAGTGTGAGTGTGAGTGTGAGTGTGAGTGTGAGTGTGAGTGTGAGTGTGAGTGTGAGTGTAAGTGTGAGTGTGAGTGTGAGTGTGAGTGTGAGTGTGAGTGTGAGTGTGAGTGTGAGTGTGAGTGTGAGTGTGAGTGTGAGTGTGAGTGTGAGTGTGAGTGTGAGTGTGAGTGTGAGTGTGAGTGTGAGTGTGAGTGTGAGTGTGAGTGTGAGTGTGAGTGTGAGTGTGAGTGTGAGTGTGAGTGTGAGTGTGAGTGTGAGTGTGAGTGTGAGTGTGAGTGTGAGTGTGAGTGTGAGTGTGAGTGTGAGTGTGAGTGTGAGTGTGAGTGTGAGTGTGAGTGTGAGTGTGAGTGTGAGTGTGAGTGTGAGTGTGAGTGTGAGTGTGAGTGTGAGTGTGAGTGTGAGTGTGAGTGTGAGTGTGAGTGTGAGTGTGAGTGTGAGTGTGAGTGTGAGTGTGAGTGTGAGTGTGAGTGTGAGTGTGAGTGTGAGTGTGAGTGTGAGTGTGAGTGTGAGTGTGAGTGTGAGTGTGAGTGTGAGTGTGAGTGTGAGTGTAAGTGTGAGTGTGAGTGTGAGTGTGAGTGTGAGTGTGAGTGTGAGTGTGAGTGTGAGTGTGAGTGTGAGTGTGTGTGAGTGTGAGTGTGAGTGTGAGTGTGAGTGTGAGTGTGAGTGTGAGTGTGAGTGTGAGTGTGAGTGTGAGTGCGAGTGCGAGTGCGAGTGTGAGTGTGAGTGTGAGTGTGAGTGTGAGTGTGAGTGTGAGTGTGAGTGTGAGTGTGAGTGTGAGTGTGAGTGTGAGTGTGAGTGTGAGTGTGAGTGTGAGTGTGAGTGTGAGTGTGAGTGTGAGTGTGAGTGTGAGTGTGAGTGTGAGTGTGAGTGTGAGTGTGAGTGTGAGTGTGAGTGTGAGTGTGAGTGTGAGTGTGAGTGTGAGTGTGAGTGTGAGTGTGAGTGTGAGTGTGAGTGTGAGTGTGAGTGTGAGTGTGAGTGTGAGTGTGAGTGTGAGTGTGAGTGTGAGTGTGAGTGTGAGTGTGAGTGTGAGTGTGAGTGTGAGTGTGAGTGTGAGTGTGAGTGTAAGTGTGAGTGTGAGTGTGAGTGTAAGTGTGAGTGTGAGTGTGAGTGTGAGTGTGAGTGTGAGTGTGAGTGTGAGTGTGAGTGTGAGTGTGAGCGTGAGTGTGAGTGTTAGTGTCACGTGCGGAGCGGTCTCGCACGCGACTATTTAACCCTTTACGGGAAGCGTAAAGGTTTATATTTTTTTGGTGAGCACGCGGTGATCGTCCTCTACAGGGCGATCCTTGGGGAACTGGGCAGGAGGAAATAATTTTCCGAAACGGATCTCATTCAGTCGTCTAGTACATTTATTTATTGAGATTGAATAATAAATTGATTTCTAATAATTTCAAATGAGATTTGAACAATCGTCAATGAATTTTTATAGCAAAGATTTTCAAATAAGATTTTAAAAGAAATTTGGAATAATGCAGAAATGATGAGAAAACTAGCCGGTACAATTAGATTATATAATTATTCGCAATACGCTTTCACACACTATTACTCACTCGTTCGGTCGTTCGGCGCTCGTACAATTCTGGATGCGCCGCTGATGCGCCGATGATCGCTCTTACAATCACTTACTCACTCACAATTAACCTACACGTCTTTATAAAGTCCGTGGCACGATTTGATTTTAGCACTAATTTTAGCGACGAAGACTTATTCTGTGACGCGAGACGCCTTTGGTATCGTTACCGATCTAGTGTTCCCGATCTTCACGATATTACTCCGAGGGAACATACACTTTTCACACAGAAGCTCTGAAGGAGTCGGCTTCCGTAGATGTTTGCTGTTCGCGGTTTCTAACGGGACTGGTTCCACTCGCTCGTCCGGCACACCTTGGGGCGTCGGACAGCGAGCGGGGTTTTTCGTCGAAATTGCATAATATAAAACGTCTCGCCTCACGAAGGTCATCGTCGATGCGCGTGATGCCTCGCGCTCACCCGATCTCGGCGTTCGGTTACACTTTGGATTCGCGAAATCGCGAGAATCATCCGCAAAACGTGATGTCTCGCGATCACCCGATTCCGGTGTTAACTTACACCCCGAGTCCGCGAAAACGCGAAGATCGTTTCCGCGGCGCGTGATTTCTCGCGCTGCCTCGTCCCGGTGTTCCTTACATCGGGAATTCGGCACGCGCGGGAACGCTGTCGTTGCAACGCGCCGCTGCGCATTTCATCGCATCGTGCCACGTAAAAATAGAGATGATATTGATTGAAAAATATATAAAATACCCAAAGAAATACCCAATGATTATTATATAGTAAAAATTCCTGATATTTCTAAAATACATAAAATACCCAAAGATAGAAAGATAGAAAGCATATTTGCACATATATATATTAGGGTGGTCCTTAAAAAAAAAGTCTCGCTCCCCACCTTCCAAATGATTCTAGACCATAAAAAAGGAATTTTCATATTTTTTTCCGATTTTTAAATTTACCCTCTGCTTTGCCTGAATTCATTTGAAAGTTTTTAAAATCATTTATGTCATATTTCCTATTTTCACGAAAAAAGTCGGAAAAAAAAATCTGAAAAAAAAATATATTGTAAAAAACTATAAGGCAAAAACACCAAGAAAAGTGAGTATCTGTCCGGTGAACATAACCTAAAAATAAAAATAAAAATCGACATTGAATTTTTTTTTAGGTGTCACGCAGCCGGTAAAAGAATCTAGAAAAAATATATATCGTAAAAAATGATGTTAGAAAGGGCGGAAAAAAATGTGGTGATTGTACGAAAATTTAAAGTTCACGAAAAAAATTTTTGGAAATGATAAAAAAAATTTTTTTAAGGTTATGTCAAAATTTTACGTTCGCTGATTTCTCCAGTAAAGAACCTTAGTGACGTCTATGACATATTCAATTTTTATTCAAATCGGTTGATCCGTGCAATAGTTATTAATTTTTTAATAAATTTCCTAAAATAAGTACCGTGAAATACCCGATATGTTTCATTTTGATTCCTTACTGGTAAGAGAAGATGGAAGCCACTGACAAACGGGAACCTTCAACTTTGAGTTCCAAATTGCATTGATATCGGAAATATCACATAATTTTTTTTTCAATTTTTAAATTGAAGATCCAATTAAGAAAATGCTGTAAAACTCTTCAACGGGTCAACCGGTTTGGATGAACATCACATATGTCATACACATCACTGAGGGTTTTAGGGTTCCGTAGAAATCTAGGAACCCTTCTGGTTTCGCCAAGTCCGTCCGTCTGTCTGTCTGTATGTCACAGTCCTCCCAGCCTTTCAGTTATGTACCGATTGAGATTGAATTTGGTACACAGATGAAGATCGTCGACCTAAAAACAAAAAAAATATTTTCGGGAGAAACATTTTTTTTACAATTCTCACACACTTTAAAACGTGTACTCGAAATTTTGTTTGCTTGCGCCATTGAGTGTGGTGTCCTTAGATAGGTCTCCGTAAATGCAACAAATAACGTTATGAGACTTTTTCATTTTAACTCTTCACTTACAAGATATTAGCTTTCAAAGTCGTTATCAGAGTGTCCCCCCTCTAACTTTCAAATCGTCGATGCAAAAAATCTGAAAAAATTCCAGAATGTAGCTTTTACGCTACGGAACCCTATTATGTGCATGCCCAACACGCTACTTGACTACTTTTTTTACTGGAAAAATCGGTGATCCTGAAATTTTGACTTAACCTTGAAAAAAATGTTTCCTTTCTTGCAAAAACTTTTTCCGCTAACTTCAAATTTGTGTACCATCACGAAAGTTTTTTCATTACCTTCTGACATCATTTTTTATGATATATATTTGTTTAAGATTTTTTTACCGGTTGCGTGACACCTAAAAAAAATTCAATGTCGATTTTTCTTTAGCTTATGTTTGTCGAACAGCTGCCAACATTTTTCGGTGTTTTTGTGGTATAGTTTTTTATAATATACATTTTTTTCAGATTTTTTGCCGCCATCGTTTTCGTATTAAGCTTGGAAATATGATATAAATTATTTTAAAAATTTTCAAATGAATTCAGGCAAAGCAGAGGGTGAATTTAAATATATAATAAATAATAATAATTAACTATAATAATTATTATACTACTTATACTACTACACGTTACGTCACGCTACTACGTTACTACTTATTATTACTATTATAATTTTTTTAATATATATATTAGGGTGGTCCTTATTTGGCCTTAAAAAAAAAAGTCTCACTCCCCACCTTCCAAATGATTCTAAACCATGAAAAATGAATTTTCATATTTTTTTCCGATTTTTAAATTCACCCTCTGCTTTGCCTGAATTCATTTGAAAGTTTTTAAAATAATTTATATCATATTTCCAAGCTTAATACGAAAACGATGGCGGCAAAAAATCTGAAAAAATGTATATTATTAAAAACTATACCACAAAAACACCAAAAAATGTTGGCAGCTGTTCGGCAAACATAAGCTAAAGAAAAATCGACATTAAATTTTTTTTAGGTGTCACGCTACCGGTAAAAAAATCTAAAACAAATATATATCATAAAAATTGATGTCAGAAGGTAACGAAAAAACTTTCGTGACTGTACACAAATTTGAAGTTAGCGGAAAAAGTTTTTGCAAGAAAGGAAACATTTTTTTCAAGGTTAAGTCAAAATTTCAAGATCACCGATTTTTCCAGTAAAAAAAATAGTCAAGTAGCGTGTTGGGCATGCACATGATAGGGTTCCGTAGCGTAAAAGCTACATTCTGGAATTTTTTCAGATTTTTTGCATCGACAGTTTAAAAGTTAGAGGGGGGAACCCTCTGATAACGACTTTGAAAGCTAATATCTCGTAAGTCAAGGGTTAAAATGAAAAAGTCTCAAAACGTTATTTGTTCCATTTGAGGAGACCTATCTAAGGACACCACACTCAATGGCGCGAGCAAACAAAATTTCGAGTACACGTTTTAAAGTGCGTGAAAATTGTAAAAAAAATTTTTTTTCCGAAAATATTTTTTTTGTTTTTAGGTCGACGATCTTCATCTGTGTACCAAATTCAATTTCAATCGGTACATAACTGAAAGAATGGGAGGACTGTGATATACAGACAGACAGACGGACGGACTTGGCGAAACCATAAGGGTTCCTAGATTTCTACGGAACCCTAAAACCCTCAGTGATGTCTATGACATATGAAATATTCATCCAAACCCGTTGACCCGTGTAAGAGTTTTACAGCATTTTCTTAATTGGATCTTCAATTTGAAAATTGAAAAAAAGTAATGTGATATTTCCGATAGCAATGCAATTTGGAACTCAAAGTTGAAGGTTCCCGCTTGTCAGTGGCTTCCATCTTCTCTTACCAGTAAGGAATCAAAATAAATTATACCGGGTATTTCACGGTACTTATTTTAGGAAATTTATTAAAAAATTAATAACTATTGCACGGATCAACCGATTTGAATAAAAATTAAATATGTCATAGACGTCACTGAGGTTCTTTACTGGAGAAATTAGCGAACATGACATTTTGACATAACCTTAAAAAAAATTTTTTTATCATTTCCAAACATTTTTTTCGTGAACTTCAAATTTTCGTACAATCACCACATTTTTTCCTTCCTTTCTAACATCATTTATTACGATATATATTTTTTCTAGATTCTTTTACCGGCTGTGTGACACCTAAAACAAAATCAATGTCGATTTTTATTTTTATTTTTAGGTTATGTTCGCCGGACAGATACTCACTTTTCTTGGTGTTTTTGCCTTATAGTTTTTCACAATATATATTTTTGTCAGATTTTTTTTCCCGACCTTTTCCGTGAAAATAGGAAATATGACATAAATTATTTTAAAAACTTTCAAATGAATTCAGGCAAAGCAGAGGGTAAATTTAAAAATCGGAAAAAAATATGAAAATTCCTTTTTTATGATCTAGAATCATTTGGAAGGTGGGGAGCGAGACTTTTTTTTTAAGGACCACCCTAATATATATATATACGTGCGGCGGACGTGACATCCCTCCCCCCTTAGGTGTCGATGCCCTCATCGACTCGGGTGTGCACTACACCCCATCTGCGTGTACGCGTGAGGTCTTGAAGCTGGGAGTTCTTGAAGTTTGAAGTTCTTGGGGTTTGAAGTTCTTGGAGGTTGAAGTTCTTGGAGGTTGAAATTCTTGGCGTTCGAAGTTCTTGAAGTTGATGTAGTGTAGTATGGCGGCGCGTCGTTTTAATAGTCTACCTCCGGCTCTTGGCGGGGAAGGGAGCAGGCAGGCTCTCTATTCATTTTTCCGCGTCGGGTGACTGCTTTTTCTTTTTCTTCCTCGAGCTGTGCTGATGGAGCTGTCCTGGGAGCAGCATCCGAGTTTCCGATGCCTCCGATGTTGGTTTGGCCCGCTTCGACATCTTCATAGTGGTTCGAGTGGAGGCTTCGTTTCGACTGTCCGCAGGGTGGCTTGATCCGCATTATCATTTTGAACAGGCTGGCGCGCCATACATAGCTGATTAGCGCCGTTCCGAGCAATAAATGCAGAGCAAAACCGGTCATAAATAAGCTGTGCTGTTCTTCCTTGTCCCGGCGATGACTGCCTATATCGGAAAGACGTCGCTGTATGTCGGTGAGGGATTCGTCCGTATGTGACATCTTCCACGCCGTTCGGACCTCTCTCGCATATTCTGACAGGAGATTGTCGTGCCCCGAGTTTTCTGATTTTTCGTCTAGAAATTCTCCAAGGCTGGGAGCTATTAGGGAAATATTCAACGATATTTCCGGTGTATAAAAATACTGCTCCTGGCTCTCATAAACACGTACACCGGTGAGAGAGGTGCTTCGTGTGCGTCCTACACAGTCGGCGCTGAGATGAAGTACGCCGGCCCCTCTCAACGTAGTGGTAATATCTACTTTACCCGGGCACAGTATGTGTATATTCTCTTGTCTATGGAGCGAATAAAGCCATCCGCCTTGCGATGGTAAGTGCGTCCAATATGAATCATGCGTTGGTTGGATTCTGATGTCGCAGTACTGGTATGCGTCAATTGATGGTTGTACCAACATCGTTATCTCGCATTGTCGAGACGTTGATATCTCTCGTAGAGGGGTCTCCATGGTGCAAATGTATCGATGTTCCACGCTCGTGCATCCTTCTATATAAATAGAGTCCGCCAGGAAGTATGTGCGGCGGTCTGCTGACACGACGATGTACGGAGTCGACGGTTGTACGTGTGCTGACCCGTTCAGTCCACCTTCGAGCTGGGAGGCTGGCCACGCATGCATTCTGTAAAGGTTGTAAGCCGTTCGCTCCAAGAGAGGAATGTGTACAACGATGATGATTCTCCCAGAGTGGAATACGATATCCGTATGGGCGACGCGAGATAGCGGTTCCCCTCGTAGATACTCGGCGGTGAGGGGAAACTCGAAATCAGACGCCCGAGACTGTATTTTTCTCGAGACGGCCAATAACTGTGCCGCTGTTAGCACACTAGGATCGTAACGCCCGTCCCTTGCCATTGATATAGCGCGTAAATATTTTTCACAAGTCTCGATATATCGATTTAATTTTGATTCAACCCGATATGCGAAGATTACTAAGCTGTTATGAAACATCATCAGAGTGGTTTGATTAAACACCTTGTTTAATGTAAGGTGAAGGTTGTTAACGTTCCTATGCAGTTTATCAACTACTTCCATTTCCACTAGGTGTTCCCGATGAAGTTCCTGTAACCTAGAGTGAGTCACATGAATCTCCTTCCCGATTAGTTGGGTCAAGTTTGATTGATCAGAAAACAATCGATCTATCTGCTTGTTAATATAAATCGCGTCGTCCTCATTCATTGTCCCGAACAGTGATTTGCTAAGCGAGCCTATGAATCCCAATGGTACCGACCGTTTTTTCATTGAACGAACTTAAAGCGAGCGAATTGGTTCGCGTAACGCGGAATTATCCGAAATTTCCTTCAGATCATTTACCGTTGACTTTGCACGCCCGATGAGTTCACGGAAATATTCCAAACGAAGCATTTCGCGGCAGCTCAGTTCCGGTGTAGTTTGACAGCATGCCTTAAATACGTCGGTTAATTGACTCTCCACAGGGGGAAAGTCTTTCACGTAAGTTTCTAAGTCCATAAATACGGTGACCCTCCAGTCCACGTGCTGCAGACGGAGGGGGGCCACTCGTTCATAGTAGATTCCAGGCTGATCTTCCATCGGTGTAACGTGATATGCGTTGGTGCTGTCGAGCTCGGCCGACGCCAGGGCCGTGAAGGCCAGAAGCATCAAGACGGCCAGCATTGTACGTGTTGATAAGGATGACTCACACTCCCGCACTTCCCTTCTACAAAACCTCTTTATCCTACTCCCGCACGCGTCTGTGAACACATGCAGAGCACACGCATGAATATTGTTCGCACATACATACCTACGTACACGCACACTCATACGCATATTTATCTTACGCCCGTCAGTTCTCACCATCAGCCGCTGAGCAGACTCGAAAGTTCGCTCTCCGTGAATTTAGGGATATCGTTGCATTATAGCAGAGAAAATTTGTCAAAGTTCGATTGTTGAGAGTTATTAATCAATTAAATACTTCAATTATCCGGTTGCACGTTTTCGATGGCATTACCGCCGAACAGAGATTTATTTATTTTTGCTTTATTTTATTTTTTATTTTGATCGGTCGACTCAAAACCCAATACCTATTTACCTGAATATTTTTTTTTCCCCCCGTTAATAACCAAAGGCGCAACATACAATGCAACAATGTACCTCATTCATCGATATTAAAATAATCAAATTACTTTATTGACTCGCCGAAATTCTCGTGCTCGTTTATTCAGACCGCGATTTGAACGCTTGAAATTGAATGTAGTAAAATTCATATTGCATGTCAAATGACCACGTCAGCAAGGAGGTACGACGGTAGAGCGAGAAGGAAAGACAGCTAGTATTCGAGCCTGCTCACTCATACAAAGACGACTCTCCGGCACACAATCAGATTTGTCATACACGTAGCCGAGGTTGCACTCGCATACATCCAGTTCGTCACGCTGTACATGGTAAAAACGTTATACAAATAAACTGGCGAGCGCGTCATACCACTGCCAGTTTCACCTTGTCGACATGCTTCCTCATCCTCTTCCCATTTTCGGCTTCCAATATTACATTGCTGTGATCGGTTACCTGCACAATACGATAGGGACCATGGTATTGGGAATCAAACTTACCCTTACGAGGTTCTTTAAGGACATAGGCAAGGTCGTTGACTTTACCTGGGAAAGGATGGACTTTCTTGTCATAATATTTTTTTGTTGTTTCCTTCGCTCGATTCTGATTTTCGCCCGCCATCTCGCGTATCTCGGATAGTCGTTTAATTAACTCGATGGTATATGAGTTATACGTTGATAACCTATCGTCAACGGGGAACCGACTTGGAAGCCGAGGCAATCTCCCGTACACGATTTCATACGGAGTGAAATTCGTTGCCTCATGCACGCTGGTGTTGTGTGCTAATTCAGCATAAGGCAACAAGCGATCCCAGTCATCATACGTGTCGGCATACTGTTTTATATATTCTGCTAACAGTATGTGACTCCGTTCGAGCGCTCCATTTGTTTTGGGTCGGTAACCGGAAGTTGTAAGTTGTTTGATTTGAAATATTCTTGACATTTCGCGTAGTAGACTGCCGGTAAAAGCCGCACCGCGATCTGTAAGGATGGCACGGGGGGCCCCAAATTGCGCAATCAATCGCCTCGCCATGGCTTCGGCTATGGTAGTCGCCTTGAGATCTGGTATCGGTTCCGCTAAACAATACTTAGAAAGGTGGTCTCGCATCGTAAGGATGTGTTTATTGCCATGTGGTGTAGTAGGCAGCGGACCCACCGTATCGAGCGATACCTTGTCAAAGACATCGGCCGGCGTATCGGTTATGAGCATCGGTTCGCGTGTTTTTGCTCGTACCAGCTTGCGCTCCTGACAGCCCTTGCAACGGCGAATAAAATTTTGCACTTCGTTTCTCAGCGAAGGCCAGTAAAAACGTTCCCTGATTTTCCTATAAGTCTTCGTTACCCCTCGATGGCCCCCGACAAGACTCGCATGCAATTCTTCAATTATCTGCGAGTGTTGTTCGACCGGTGGCCGTCGAATTGTACCATAGCATACCGTTACGATTACGTTAGACTTGTTAAAGATCCTGTTCAATGTGTCCACAAGCTTCGTATGCGGTAATACATATGTATAATCGCCCGAGCGTGAGACACGGAACGACTTCTCCGCCGTTTGTTGGAGGGCGGACTTGAGATTTTCTAATCCTTTGTATATGTGCTCGGCGTTGGTTTTCTCATAATATCGCTTTTTGATAACGATACTATAAATTTTATTAGACCCATACGGGGTTACTGCTATTTGTCCAATTTTTAGTTTTCTTTCCTTAATTACTTGTCCGTCTATCCTCCCTAAATCGGTCAGTAATTTTCCGATTGAGGTGGATAGCTCTCCATCCGAGGATATAAAATGGACTAGATTATCCGGTTTATACGTTAGGCATTCTCGCGTACCTATAATCGTACTCATTTTTGCGGAAAGATTTTTCCGTTCAGGTTCATCATCACTGGAAGGATCCGACGACGTAGTCGAGGACGAGGTTGAATTTGACCCTATTATAATGAGGTCATCAGGGCAAGCGATAAAATTGCTTTTATTTCCGCGGGAATTGTCGAGTAACGGAGCACGTGGGGACAACGCACGCGGTCGGTACGGCGTGGATCTAGCGGCCGGGGCCGTATCGTTGCTGATGAAGACGAGGAATTTTGGGGGTCCTCGAGGGGTTTGACCGGAGCAGGAGATGGAGGCATTGGTCTTTTCGGGGGAAGCAACGGAGTAGGCAGCATGCTGCGATGTATGCGCTGTATAGGAGGCTCAGAACTCTCCGAATCCGTTTCGGCGGGTTTCACCTTGGCGGGGGGTAAGCGTCTTACAGACCTTACACCGATTTTCCCGCGAGTGCGTCTCACCACCGGGCCGGAACTATCCGAGCTCCCCTCCCCCCTTTCAGGTACTGTTGACACCGGGGGCGCGCTGCGTAGCCGCGAGCGTGTGCGCGCGGCCACAATCGACGCATCGGCCTTCGGCAGGCCTGCTGCTGATGCGGCAACATTTGATCCTCGTGTGGTAGACGCAAGGCCTTTGCGAGTACCGGAAGGATTTATTTCTAGAGGCAATACTTGTGCTTTCTGGGTGATCTTTAATTCCTTGTCCGAATCACTCGAGGACGAGGTTAACGCTGGGTCTACGGGGTTACGGGAGAGTGCGTCGGCGTTTATATTTTCGCGCCCCGGCTTATGTTGAAATTCGTAATCGTATTTACACAATCTAATTTTCCATCGGCTGAGCCTCTTGCCTGGATCGAGCGTAGTGCGCATCCATTTGAGAGGCTCATGGTCACTCACAAGCTTGAATTTCCTTCCATAAAGATGTGTAGAGAAATGTCCAATTGAATCGATTATAGCCAGGCACTCTTGTTCCGTAGTCCCGTAATTTTTCTCCGCACTCGAGAAAATTCTGGAATGATAGGCGACTGGTAAATCATGGCCATCGTGAATTTGCGATAGCATTGCTCCAAGTGCAAATTCCGAGGCGTCAGTGGTTAAGATAAATTGTTTCGATAAATCAGGATATTGAAGAATGGGTTCTCGGCACAGTGCTTTGCGAAGGGTGCGAAAACTGTTTTTCTGTTCTCGCTCCCATACGAATGTTTTTCCCTTTTTGAGCAAGTCCGATAACGGTTTCGATCTTGCGGCAAAATCGGGTATAAATCGACGATAATAACCGGCGAGTCCCAGAAATTGGCGTACATTTTTCTGCGTTTTAGGACGCGGGAATTTCCGCACGGCCTCTAATTTCTTCGGATCCAATCGTAGCCCATCGCGACTAACAATATGCCCGAGATAAGCGACTTCGCTACACAGAAACTCACACTTGTCCGGCTCAAGGACGAGATTAGCATCCTCGAGACGTCGCATGAGACGACGGACTTTGGTTCTATGCTCGTCTAGAGTTTCTGCGAACACAACAATATCGTCGAGATACACGAATAACTCCGTGCCCTGCAACCCGATCAGCACTCGATCCATCAAGCGCTGAAAGGTCGCGGGCGCGTTTTTCAGACCCTCGGGCATCCGAGCGTACTCATAATGCCCATTTATCGTGGAAAACGCGGTCTTCGCGCTATCGCCCGGATCCATCGGTATCTGTTGGAAGCCGCTCGCTAGATCAAAGGTTGAAAAATAGGTAGCTTTTCCCAGTTGTTCGAGAATTTCAATCATATTCGGTAGAGGATACGCGTCGGAAATCGTCTTCTCGTTCAATTTGCGAAAATCGATTACCATGCGCATCCGCGGATTGCCTTGGGAATCGGGCTTTTTGGGAACAATCCAAACTGGCGAGTTATACGAGGAGCGAGAGTGAACAATTATTCCATCCGTTCACTTTTTCTCTACTTGCCGTTCCAGTTCCGCCCGATACACTACCGGAAATCTATATTGTTTTGCGTTCACCGGCAGCTCGTCTACCGTCGGGATTCGATGGTGGACTTGTTCCGTGCATCGCAATCTGTCGCCGGGTAACTTGAACATGTGAGGGTATTCCTCGACAAGATGTATCACATGCGCGCGCTCAACATCATTGAGCCTATCTAATCGCAACGATTTTATTATAGCCTCCACCCGATCCGTCGGTAGAGTAGTTTCCATGCTGCTACCGTAGGAGCTCTCTCCGCTCGAATACCCGTCGTCTCTACAGCGCTCGAAATCTTCGAGTTCCTGAGGCTCGATCTCTAATTCAACGTCGTCGTATCGCGTATTTATTGCCAAAACGTAGCACGAACCCTCTGAAGAAGCAACAATACTTTCCCCGATATACACACCCGGTTGAGTTTCGAGTCGCGGTAAATATCCCTCCTTTAAATTCGCATTCTTTAATGGGATGCTTATTTGTTCACTCATTCGCGCGCGCAATTTATAGCTTCGTTTACCCGAGGTGATTTTAGTTGCTAACACGCGCTCGCATGAATTCACGTTGGAGGGAGTCAACCCTACAAAAGGCTTCGGTCGTATCGGATCACTCGAGGTGACTAAAGTGTTGTGATTAAACGAAATTTCGGCTTTCTCCGCGAAAAAATATGGTTTACCGATTAACGCGTCGCTTTTCAGGGGCAATTTTCGCAGCACGTAAAATTTTGTCGGATTTTTAGAAATATGGAGGACAACAGAACCGAGTGTCGGAATATCCGTTTCCTCTAAACCAGTTATCCAAATTTTATCATCGGTATTTACAATTAAATCTTGATCGAGGGCACTCAGCTTGATCAAACTGGCCGAAGAACCCGTATCGAGGAAAAATTTCCCTTTCTCGTTACGAAGTTCTGGAGCAGACATCTCGACTACTGGGCTCTCTTCTGTGGTGGGAGTCCAGAGGACGAGGCATCGTTCTCCAGGAACCTCACTGACGGTTGGGGTTCTCGGGGCCGGTTCGCCTCGTTTGTTCCCGTCGGGCCCGCTGGTGAATCTGCCCGGCGGGCCCTGGGGGAGTTTAAAGCCTCGCTTTGCGGCGAACGCCCTCCAGAAGACTGATTCTTTAACGGGCAGCACGGACAGCCTCGATTCTCATTGCAGCAGTACCTAAGCCGCAAGCCGTCGCCGGTCGAGAATATGACATTCCCTGACTACACTCGCGGTTATCAGCGGGTCGCGGAGGTTTCAAAATCCCGTGAGACGGCTGGGGCGACCGGCCACGGTACGTAGGCCTGTCTTCCCATGCCGTCGGCGACGGAGAACGAGAATCGTAGCGAGAATAAAGGACTCGCGCGGTCTCGCCTCTACTTGTTTCGCCAACCTTCCGTCGGCTTTCACGGAGCGCGAGTTTTTCCGCGATTTTAAAAGCTGCTTCCAGAGTCTCTGGCTGTCTCAAATCTACAGCGTCTCCGATGTGAGAGGGTGACCCGTTAATAAATGAACTTACCGCGATCTGATGTAGCGGATCCCGTTTTAACTTCGGCGGATCTACGCCAAAATGGAATTTAAATGTACTTCTTCCCCCGCTAAGCAAAATCCGCCCTTTGTCGTAGAATTGCCCAACGGTTTGATCACGCTTCATCCGAACCGTTGAGAGAGCATCCGTATAATACTCGTAAGACTTACCGCGGGCGAGACGATTTTTCAATATTTTCACTAGCCCCGCTACGGTTTCAATTTTTTCCCCATAGACGCAATTGCGCGCGTCGCCGCGTAACCGTGATATTACTGCTTTTATGTATTGTGGCTCGGACGCTTCTGGCACGAACGACACTGCGTTTTGTATATCCTGCAAAAAGTCCCTCAACGGTATGTTCTTCCCGTCAAACTCGGGAATATTTGTAAAATTATTTTGGATCGCTAAGTTTTCAGCCATTGAGGTCACGCTGGCGATTAAGTCGGCCGTCCGGTCGGCCGCTGAACTGACGCCGTCCACGGGCATTTTCAAATTTTTATTTTCCTAATCGATATTTAAAACGACAAGTCCTAAGGAAGGGAGATCGTCAAGGATAGGTTGTCCCAACTCCTGAGAACTATTTCCAAAATTAAATCTCCAAGCCCACGCACCAAAGAAAAATCACCGGTATCCCACTTCTGACACCAGTTAATTTGTCACGTGCGGAGCGGTCTCGCACGCGACTATTTAACCCTTTACGGGAAGCGTAAAGGTTTATATTTTTTTGGTGAGCACGCGGTGATCGTCCTCTACAGGGCGATCTCATTCAGTCGTCTAGTACATTTATTTATTGAGATTAAATAATAAATTGATTTCTAATAATTTCAAATGATATTTGAACAATCGTAAATGAATTTTTATAGCAAAGATTTTCAAATGGGATTTAAAAAGAAATTTGGAATAATGCAGAAATGATGAGAAAACTAGCCGGTACAATTAGATTATATAATTATTCGCAATACGCTTCCACACACTATTACTCACTCGTTCGGTCGTTCGGCGCTCGTACAATTCTGGATGCGCCGCTGATGCGCCGATGATCGCTCTTACAATCACTCACTCACTCACAATTAACCTACACGTCTTTATAAAGTCCGTGGCACGATTTGATTTTAGCACTAATTTTAGCGACGAAGACTTATTCTGTGACGCGAGACGCCTTTGGTATCGTTACCGATCTAGTGTTCCCGATCTTCACGATATTACTCCGAGGGAACTTACACTCTTCACACAGAAGCTCTGAAGGAATCGGCTTCCGTAGATGTTTGCTATTCGCGGTTTCTAACGGGACTGGTTCCACTCGCTCGTCCGGCACACCTTGGGGCGTCGGACAGCGAGCGGGGTTTTTCGTCGAAATTGCATAATATAAAACGTCTCGCCTCACGAAGGTCATCGTCGATGCGCGTGATGCCTCGCGCTCACCCGATCTCGGCGTTCGGTTACACTTTGGACTCGCGAAATCGCGAGAACCATCCGCAAAACGTGATGTCTCGCGATCACCCGATTCCGGTGTTAACTTACACCCCGAGTCCGCGAAAACGCGAACATCGTTTCCGCGGCGCGTGATTTCTCGCGCTGCCTCATCCCGGTGTTCCTTACATCGGGAATTCGGCACGCGCGGGAACGCTACCGTTGCAACGCGCCGCCGCGCATTTCATCGCATCGTGCCACGTACAAATAGAGATGATATTGATCTAAAATATATAAAATACCCAAAGAGAGACCCAATGATTATTATATAGAGGTAATATTAAAAATTCCCGATTATTCTAAAATACATAAAATACCCAATGATTATTATATATTAAAAATTCCCGATGATTCTAAAATACCTAAAATACCCAAAGAGAGAAATTGCATATTTGCATATGAGTTATTCCACGGCTAATCGCATGGTGGAAACCCGACCGGTCTTCGATTCGGATGGAAAAATTTTCCCTCAAAGTGCATCATAAAAACAGCATATGATAATTTTTTCAGATTTTTTCCGTTACTTTTTTTCCAGTTATGAATTTCTGAAAATTCGATCAAAAAAAAGTTCAAATGCAAATATCTCCTAGACGAAACATTCAAATTCAATAGCACGCGCGTCAAAATTTGCGTTTCAAACTGCGCTTTTAGAAAAGAATATTGCGAACAAATTTTATTTATTAAAAAAAAAAAATTTCACGTTTTAAAAATTAAAATTGACTTTTTGAAAAAACCCCATTTTTGATTTTTTTAAAAAAATGTTCCCAAATTTCGTATCCAATTACGAAAATTTTAAGCCCCTAGTGAGAATGGGCAATTGATATCTACTATTTTTCCGTGAATTTTGAAGTTCATTAAAATTGGGAAACGTGCACGTATCTCCAGAACGAAATATTTTTAATTGGATCGTAAGCACGTTACAATGTGCTTTTTGAATTGCTCTTTCAGGGAAAAGACTTGTGAAAAAATTCAAATACATTCTAATCAGTTTTGTCACGTTTTCATTACTAAAATTTATTTTTGGAAATAAAAAACCCCGCTTAAAAAAAAAATCTCAAATTCCTTGTCTCATTGCGCAGATGTTGAGCCCCTGGTGAGAATCAAATAATATCCACTGTTGGGATTTTCAAGGGTGAGCGCGATGTTGTCAGAATGAGTCGTAGACGAGCGCGCGCAACGCGCATCGCAAAGATGAGTACTGAGAACATCGCGCTCACCCTTGAAAGTCCCAATAGTGAATATTATTTTCCAACTCTCACCAGAGGCTCAACATCTGCGCAATGAGACAAGGAATTTGAGGTTTTTTTTAAGCGGGATTTTTTATTTCCAAAAATAAATTTTAGTAATGAAAACGTGACGAAACTGATTAAAATGTATTTGAATTTTTTCACAAGTCTTTTCCCTGAAAGAGCAATTGAAAAAGCACATTGTAACGTGCTTACGATCCAATTGGAAATATTTCGTTCAGGAGATACGTGCACGTTTCCCAATTTTAATGAACTCAAAAATTCACGGAAAAATAGTAGATATCAATTGCCCATTCTCACTAAGGGCTCAAAATTTTCGTAATTGGATACGGAATTTGGGAACATTTTTTTAAAAAAATCAAAAATGGGGTTTTTTCAAAAAGTCAATTTTAATTTTTAAAACGTGAAATTTTTTTTTTAAAATAAATAAATTTTGTTCACAATATTCGTTTCTAAAAGTGCAGTTCGAAACGCAAATTTTGACGCGCGTGCAATTGAATTTGAATGTTTCGTCTAGGAGATATTTGCATTTGAACTTTTTTTTGATCGAATTTTCAGAAATTCATAACTGGAAAAAAAATAACGGAAAAAATCTGAAAAAATTATCATATGCTGTATTTATGATGCACTTTGAGGGAAATTTTTTTTATCCGAATCGAAGACCGGTCGGGTTTCCACCGTGCGATTAGCCGTGGAACACACCATATATATTAGACTGTGTCATTTCAGAAGTATATTTTTTTATCGTTCTTCTCAACTCAAAAGTCGTTAGTTTATGTCTAGACAGAAAGCCTTGTGCAAGGAGGGCGCTGTTAAAAAATATTTAGAGGTCCATCACCGGCTTTGAATTTTTCCCATTTGATTAACATTGGAAAATTTTTTTTTTCCATTATTATGCGTGCACCCAAGCCTGTATTAATCGTACGGTATTTTCTCAATAAGGCTTTTGAAGGAAATTCAATTCTCTACAAAAAAGGTCTGGTGACCCACATCTGTAAAGTCAAATGCATCTGAGTAATTAAGGTGCAAACCGCATTTTATACGAAAATATCGGTTTGACTTGCCTAATTAACTAATTTTTCGATTATATCGGAAAAACTCGAACAAAAATTTTGTAGAAAATTGATGCACAACAAAAAAATCCTTCTGCCTAATTTGTAGATTCAACTGTTTCCGACTCCTACATATTTAATACAAATTTATACCCTAATATAAGTTAAATTTGAAACCAAATGGAAAATAGTGTTTGAAATTCACTAAGACCGTTTTCAACACTGACACAATTGGCTTCACAGATTTCTTGGTGGCTAATTCAGTTTTGTGAAAAATGTTCTGTAAACTTTTTCTGATAAATCCGTTAGCTTGATCATGGCAGTCAGTAACTTTTTATGAATTAGCGTCGCTAAAAATAGATTTTTTTCGCAGGTTGTCATGAGTGGCAAATTTTGATTGCTGGATTAATTCTTTGAGGTCATAAAATCTGTGGAGTAATTTATGTTACAGGTAAACTTATTTTTTTTTTCAAATCTCTTTATTACGATTGCGAAAGTCATTTCACCCGAGGAGTGATTTTTCCGTAACATTTGTCTCATAACGTTTGTAATGATTTTTAACCTGTTGCAGCAGATATTGATACTGTTCTTCGTTATACGTCAAACGCCGATCGAATTTAGTAAATAGAGCTACTGCTCGTTCGCTTGTATGATACAATGCGAATTGTAATGATACAAGCGAACGAGCAGTAGCTTTATCTACTAAATTCGATCGGCGTTTGACGTATAACGAAGAACAGTATCAGTATCTGCTGCAACAGGTTAAAAATCATTACAAACGTTATGAGACAAATGTTACGAAAAAATCACTCCTCGGGTGAAATGACTTTCGCAATCGTAATAAAGAGATTTGAAAAAAGAAATAAGTTTACCTGTAACATAAATTACTCCACAGATTTTATGACCCCAAAGAATTAATCCAACAATCAAAATTTGTCACTCATGACAACCTGCGAAAAAAATCTATTTTTAGCAACGCTAATTCATAAAAAGTTACTGACTGCCATGATCAAGCTAACGGATTTATCAGAAAATGTTTACAGAACATTTTTCACAAAACTGAATTAGCCACCAAGAAATCTGTGAAGCCAATTGTGTCAGTGTTGAAAACGGTCTTAGTGAATTTCAAACACTATTTTCCATTTGGTTTCAAATTTAACTTATAGTAGCGTATAAATTTGTATTAAATATGTAGGAGTCGGAAACAGTTAAATCTACAAATTAGGCAGAAGGATTTTTTTGTTATGCATCAATTTTCTACAAAATTTTTGTTTGAGTTTTTCCGATATAATCGAAAAATTAGTTAATTAGGCAAGTCCAACCAATATTTTCGTATAAAATGCGGTTTGCACCTTAATTACTAAGATGCATTTGACTTTACAAATGTGGGTCACCAGACCTTTTTTGTAGAGAATTGAATTTCCTTCAAAAGCCTTATTGAGAAAATACCGTACGATTAATACAGGCTTGGATGCACGCATAATAATGGAAAAAAAAAATTTTCCAATGTTAATCAAATGGGAAAAATTCAAAGCCGGTGATGGACCTCTAAATATTTTTTAACAGCGCCCTCCTTGCACAAGGCTTTCTGTCTAGACATAAACTAACGACTTTTGAGTTGAGAAGAACGATAAAAAAATATCGTTCTGAAATGACACAGTCTAATATATATATATGAGAGATTCCACGTGAAACCGGCCACTTCTGACCCGACCGGTGTTCGATTTGGATGAATTTTTTTTTCCTCAAAGTACATGATGACGACAACATTTGACAATTTTTTTAGATTTTTGCCGGCATTATTTATTCAGTAATGAATTCTTGAAAATGTCGTCAGTCGATTTTTCAACTGCAAATATCTCCAAGGCAAGATATCCAAATTTAATGGCTCGCACGTCAAAATATGCGGAATAAGGTCATCTTCTAGAAAAAAATATTAAAAATTTTTTTCACTGTTATATATATTACTTTTTTTATATCTAAATTACTAAAATCGACTTTCTGAAAAAACACCATCGTTTTTTTTTTCGAAATTTTTTATACAGATTCCTTGTCAGATTGTCGAAATTTTGAGCCCTGAGTGAAAGTGGCAAATTCATATTTACTATTTTTTCACGAATTTCAAAGTTTATTGAAATTGGAAAACTACAAACTTCAATGAATATTCCACGAGTGTAGATAACAATTAAAGTCAAAATCATTCATTTGCGGGTCAAGCAATTCGATTAATCAATTTATTCAGGTTTAAATGATCGTAAAAGATTTCGATTCGGCAGAAGATGAATAATTTTTTACGGGAACTCTTTAATCCTTAAATGTATATGGATATTTAGTTGTTTGCGATTTCGCGGAAAATGACGCGTTTGTCGTCCAGGATACCGCACCAGGATTTCACTGGAATAATAACTAAGCAACGATATTTCCGGTCGTGATTTACTCGAGACGGAATGCTCAATCCCCGGAGCTTGGTAATATTATCGGACTGCAGCCATCATAATGCAATAGCTGTCCACGTATACTGTAAAATTATTAGAAACTTTGCTAAGACACTATCGACGCCGACTAGAGGTTATTATTTTTCGGATGGTGCACCGCAGCAATTTTAAAATTATACTAACTTCGTCAACTATATCACCATGAAGAAGATTTCAGGATTCAACGGGAGTGGCATTTTTTCACTACCATTCAAGGTAAAGGGCCGTGTGGAGGTGTGGGAGGAAGGGTAAAAAGATTGGCAGCCCGAGCAAGTCTGCAATTACCATCGAATCAACAAATAACTACCCCGCACGAGTTTTTCGAATGGGCTTCAGATCAATCACATTGCCAAATATAGAGGTAAAATTTTCACCTCAAGCGGATTATGAAGCAGCTGGCAAACAACTCAAATCACATTTTAAAGCGGCCAAACGGATATCAGAAACACAGAGAATACACATAATTCCAGAACCGAACAAAAGAGTTCACGTAAAAAATTATTCATCTTCTGCCGAATCGAAATCTTTTACGATCATTTAAACCTGAATAAATTGATTATCGAATTGCTTGACTCGAAAATGAATGATTTTGACTTTAGTTTTTATCTACACTC
>CAXAQZ010000993.1:2500-11737 GCA_963971145.1 Sussaba pulchella | reverse complement strand
GTGTTCGTGTGATTGTGTGTTCGTGTGTTCGTGTGTTTGTGTGTTTGAGTGTTTGTGTGTTTTTGTGTTTTTGTGTTCGTGTGTTTGCGTGTTCGCGTGTTCGCGTGTTTGTGTGTTTGTGTGTTTGTGTGTTCGCGTGTTTGTGTGTTCGTGTGTTTGTGTGTTTGTGTGTTTGTGTGTTTGTGTGTTTGTGTGTTTGTGTGTTCGTGTGTTTGTGTGTTTGTGTGTTTGTGTGTTTGTGTGTTTGTGTGTTTGTGTGTTTGTGTGTTTGTGTGTTTGTGTGTTTGTGTGTTTGTATGTTTGTGTGTTTGTGTGTTTGTGTGTTTGTGTGTTCGTGTGTTTGTGTGTTTGTGTGTTTGTGTGTTTGTGAGTTAGTGTGTTTGTGTGTTTGTGTGTTTGTGCGTTTGTGCGTTTGTGTGTTTGTGAGTTTGTGGGTTTGTGTGTTTGTGAGTTCGTGCGTTTGTGTGTTTGTGAGTTTGTGGGTTTGTGTGTTTGTGAGTTCGTGTGTTTGTGTGTTTGTGTGTTTGTGTGTTTGTGTGTTTTTGTGTTTGTGTTTGTGTGTTTGTGTGTTTGTGTGTTTGTGTGTTTGTGTGTTTGTGTGTTTGTGTGTTTGTGTGTTTGTGTGTTTGTGTGTTTGTGTTTATGTGTGTTTGTGTGTTTGTGTGTTTGTGTGTTTGAGTGTTTGTGTGTTTGTGTGTCTGTGTGATTGTGTGTTTGTGTGTTTGTGTGTTTGTGTGTTCATGTGTTTGTGTGTTTGTGTGTTTGTGTGGTTGTGTGTTTGTGTGTTTGTGTGTTCGTGTGTTCGTGTGTTCGTGTGTTCGTGTGTTCGTGTGTTCGTGTATTCGTGTGTTCGTATGTCGTGTTTGTGTGTTTGTGTGTTCGTGTGACTGTTTGTTAGGGTGTTTGTGAGTCTGTGTGCTTGTGTGTTTGTGTGTTTGTGTGTTTGTGTGTTTGTGTGTTCGTGTGTTCGCGTGTTTGTGTGTTTGTGTGTTTGTGTGTTTGTGTGTTTGTGTTTTTGTGAGTTTGTGTGTTTGTGTGTTTGTGTGTTTGTGTGTTTGTGTGTTTGTGTGTTTTTGTGTTCGTGTGTTCGTGTGTTTGTGTGTTTGTGTCTTTGTGTGTTCGTGTGTTCGTGTGTTTGTGTGTTTGTGTGTTTGTGTGTTTGTGTGTTTGTGTGTTTGTGTGTTCGTGTGTTTGTGTATTTGTGTGTTTGTGTGATTGTGTGTTTGTGTCTTTGTGTGTTTGTGTGTTCGTGTATTCGTGTGTTCGTGTGTTCGTGTGTTCGTGTGTTCGTGTGTTCGTGTGTTCGTGTGTTCGTGGATTCGTGTGTTCGTGTGTTCGTGTGTTCGTGTGTCGTGTGTTCGTGTGTTCGTGTGTTTGTGTGTTCGTGTGATTGTGTGTTCGTGTGTTCGTGTGTTCGTGTGTTTGTGTGTTTGTGTGTTTGTGTGTTTGTGTGTTTGTGTGTTTGTGTGATTGTGTGTTTGTGTGTTTGTGTGTTTGTGTGTTTGTGGGTTTGTGGGTTTGTGTGTTTGTGTGTTTGTGTGTTAGTGTAATTGTGTGTTTGTGTGTTTGTGTGTTTGTGTGTTTGTGTGTTTGTGTGTTTGTGTGTTTGTGTGTTTGTGTGTTTGTGTGTTTGTGTGTTTGTGTGTTTGTGTGTTCGTGTGTCCGTGTGTTTGTGTGTTTGTGTGTTTGTGTGTTCGTGTGGTTGTGTGTTCGTGTGTTCGTGTGTTTGCGTGTTTGAGTGTTTGTGTGTTTTTGTGTTTTTGTGTTCGTGCTCTCGCGTGTTCGCGTGTTTGTGTGTTTGTGTGTTTGTGTGTTTGTGTGTTCGCGTGTTCGTGTGTTCGTGTGTTCGTGTGTTTGCGTGTTTGAGTGTTTGTGTGTTTTTGTGTTTTTGTGTTCGTGCTCTCGCGTGTTCGCGTGTTTGTGTGTTTGTGTGTTTGTGTGTTTGTGTGTTCGCGTGTTCGTGTGTTCGTGTGTTTGTGTGTTTGTGTGTTTGTGTGTTTGTGTGTTTGTGTGTTTGTGTGTTTGTGTGTTTGTGTGTTTGTGTGTTTGTGTGTTTGTGTGTTTGTGTGTTTGTGTGTTTGTGTGTTTGTGTGTTTGTGTGTTTGTGTGTTTGTGTGTTTGTGTGTTTGTGTGTTAGTGTGTTTGTGTGTTTGTGTGTTTGTGTGTTTGTGTGTTTGTGTGTTTGTGTATTTGTGTGTTTGTGTGTTTGCGTGTTTGCGTGTTTGCGTGTTTGTTTGTTTGTGTGTTTGTGTGTTAGTGTGTTTGTGTGTTTGTGTGTTCGTGTGTTTATGTGTTTATGTGTTTGTGTGTTTGTGTGTTTGTGTGTTCGTGTGTTCGTGTGTTTGTGTGTTTGTGTGTTAGTGTGTTTGTGTGTTTGTGTGTTTGTGCGTTTGTGCGTTTGTGTGTTTGTGAGTTTGTGGGTTTGTGTGTTTGTGTGTTCGTGTGTTTGTGTGTTTGCGTGTTTGTGTGTTTGTGTGTTTGTGTGTTTGTGTGTTTGTGTGTTTGTGTGTTTGTGTGTTTGTGTGTTTGTGTGTTTGTGTGCTTGTGTGTTTGCGTGTTTGTAAGTTTGTGTGTTTGTGTGTTTGGGTGTTTGTGTATTTGTGTGTTCGTGTTGTTGTGAGTTTGTGTGTTCGTGTGTTTGAGTGTTTGTATGTTGGTGTGTTTGTGTGTTTGTGTGTTTGTGTGTTTGTGTGTTTGTGTGTTTGTGTGTTTGTGTGTTTGTGTGTTTGTGTGTTTGTGTGTTTGTGTGTTTGTGTGTTTGTGTGTTTGTGTGTCTGTGTGTTTGTGTGTTTGTGCGTTTGTGCGTTTGTGTGTTTGTGAGTTTGTGGGTTTGTGTGTTTGTGTGTTCGTGTGTTTGTGTGTTTGTGTGTTTGTGCGTTTGTGTGTTTGTGCGTTTGTGTGTTTGTGTGTTTGTGTGTTTGTGTGTTTGTGTGTTCTCGTGTTTGTGTGTTCGTGTGTTTGTGTGTTTGTGTGTTTGTGTGTTTGTGTGTTATTGTGTTTCTGTGTTTGTGTGTTTGTGTGTATGTGTGTTTGTGTGTTTGTGTGTTTGTGTGTTTGTGTGATTGTGTGTTTGCGTGTTTGTGTGTTCGTGTGTTTGTGTGTTTGTGTGTTTGTGTGTTCGTGTGTTTGTGTGTTTGTGTGTTCGTGTGTTTGTGTGTTTGTGTGTTTGTGTGTTTGTGTGTTTGTGTGTTTGTGTGTTTGTGTGTTTGTGTGTTTGTGTGTTTGTGTGTTTGTGTGTTTGTGTGTTTGTGTGTTTGTGTGTTTGTGTGTTTGTGTGTTTGTGTGTTTGTGCGTTTGTCTGTTCGTGTGTTTGTGTCTTTGTGTGGTTGTGTCTTTGTGTGTTCGTGTGTTTGTGTGTTTGTGTGTTTGTGTGTTTGTGTGTTTGTGTGTTTGTGTGTTTGTGTGTTTGTGTTTGTGGGTTTGTGGGTTTGTGTGTTTGTGTGTTTGTGTGTTCGTGTGTTCGTGTGTTTGTGTGTTTGTGTGTTTGTGTTTTAGTGTGTTTGTGTTTTTGTGTGTTTGTGTGTTTGTGTGTTTGTGTGTTTGTGTGTTTGTGTGTTTGTGTGTTTGTGTGTTTGTGTGTTTGTGTGTTTGTGTGTTTGTGTGTTTGTGTGTTTGTGTGTTTTTGTGTTTGTGTGTTCGTGTGTTTGTGTATTTGTGTGTTCGTGTGTTTGTGTGTTTGTGTGTTTTTGTGTTTGTGTGTTTGTGTGTTTGTGTGTTCGTGTGTTCGTGTGTTCGTGTGTTCGTGTTTTCGTGTGTTCGTGTGTTCGTGTGTCTGTTTGTTAGGGTGTTTGTGTGTTTGTGTGTTTGTGTGTTTGTGTGTTTGTGTGTTTATGTGTCTTTGTGTTTGTGTGATTGTGTGTTTGTGTGTTTGTGTGTTTGTGTGTTTGTGTGTTTGTGTGTTCGTGTGTTTGTGTGTTTGTGTGTGTGTGTGTTTGTTTGTACGTGTGTTTGAGTGTTTGTGTGTTTGTGTGTTTGTGTGTTTGTGTGTTTTCGTGTTTGTGTGTTTGTGTGTTTGTGTGTTTGTGTGTTTGTGTGTTTGTGTGTTTGTGTGTTTGTGTGTTTGTGTGTTTGTGTGTTTGTGTGTTTGTGTGTTTGTGTGTTTGTGTGTTTGTGTGTTTGTGTGTTTGTGTGTTTGTGTGTTTGTGTGTTTGTGTGTTTGTGTGTTTGTGTGTTTGTGTGTTTGTGTGTTTGTGTGTTTGTGTGTTTGTGTGTTTGTGTGTTTGTGTGTTTGTGTGTTTGTGTGTTTGTGTGTTTGTGGGTTTGTCGGCTTTTGTGTTTGTGCGTTTGTGTGTTTGTGTGTTTGTGTGTTTGTGTGTTTGTGTGTTTGTGTGTTCGTGTGTTTTTGTGTTTGTGTGTTTGTGTGTTTGTGTGTTTGTGTGTTTGTGTGTTTGTGTGTTTGTGTGTTTGTGTGTTTGTGTGTTTGTGTGTTTGTGTGTTTGTGCGTTTGTGTGTTCGTGTGTTTGTGTCTTTGTGTGGTTGTGTCTTTGTGTGTTCGTGTGTTTGTGTGTTTGTGTGTTTGTGTGTTTGTGTGTTTGCGTGTTTAAGTGTTTGTGTTTGTGGGTTTGTGGGTTTGTGGGTTTGTGTGTTTGTGTGTTTGTGTGTTTGTGTGTTTGTGTGTTTGTGTGTTTGTGTGTTTGTGTGTTTGTGTGTTTGTGTGTTTGTGTGTTTGTGTGTTTGTGTGTTTGTGTGTTTTTGTGTTTGTGTGTTCGTGTGTTTGTGTATTTGTGTGTTCGTGTGTTTGTGTGTTTGTGTGTTTTTGTGTTTGTGTGTTTGTGTGTTTGTGTGTTTGTGTGTTCGTGTGTTCGCGTGTTCGTGTTTTCGTGTGTTCGTGTGTTCGTGTGTCCGTGTGTCTGTTTGTTAGGGTGTTTGTGTGTTTGTGTGTTTGTGTGTTTGTTTGTTTGTGTGTTTATGTGTTTTTGTGTTTGTGTGATTGTGTGTTTGTGTGTTTGTGTGTTTGTGTGTTTGTGTGTTCGTGTGTTTGTGTGTTTGTGTGATTGTGTGTTTGCGTGTTTGTGTGTTCGTGTGTTTGTGTGTTTGTGTGTTCGTGTGTTTGTGTGTTTGTGTGTTTGTGTGTTCGTGTGTTTGTGTGTTTGTGTGTTTGTGTGTTTGTGTGTTTGTGTGTTTGTGTGTTTGTGTGTTTGTGTGTTTGTGTGTTTGTGTGTTTGTGTGTTTGTGTGTTTCTATGTTTGTGTGTTTGTGTGTTTGTGTGTGTGTGTGTTTATTTGTTCGTGTGTTTCTATGTTTGTGTGTTTGTGTGTTTGTGTGTGTGTGTGTGTTTGTTTGTTCGTGTGTTTGAGTGTTTGTGTGTTCGTGTGTTTGTGTGTTTGTGTGTTCGTGTGTTTGTGTTTTTTCGTGTTTGTGTGTTTGTGTGTTTGTGTGTTTGTGTGTTTGTGTGTTTGTGTGTTTGTGTGTTTGTGTGTTTGTGTGTTTGCGTGTTTGTGTTTTTGTGCGTTTGTGTGTTTGTGTGTTTGTGTGTTTGTGTGTTTGTGTGTTTGCGTGTTTGTGTGTTTGTGTGTTTGTGTGTTTGTGTGTTTGTGTGTTTGTGTGTTTGTGTGTTTGTGTGTTTGTGTGTTTGTGTGCTTGTGTGTTTGTGTGTTTGTGTGTTTGTGTGTTTGTGTGTTTGTGTGTTTGTGGGTTTGTCGGCTTTTGTGTTTGTGCGTTTGTGTGTTTGTGTGTTTGTGTGTTTGTGTGTTTGTGTGTTTGTGTGTTTGTGTGTTTGTGTGTTTGTGTGTTTGTGTGTTTGTGTGTTTGTGTGTTCGTGTGTTTGTGTGTTTGTGTGTTTGTGTGTTTGTGTGTTCGTGTGTCCGTGTGTTTGTGTGTTTGTGTGTTTGTGTGTTTGTGTGTTTGTGTGTTTGTGTGTTTCTGTGTTTGTGTGTTTGCGTATATGTGTGTTTGTGTGTTTGTGTGTTTGTGTGTTTGTGTGTTTGTGTGTTTGTGTGTTTGTGTGTTTGTGTGTTTGTGTGTCCGTGTGTTTGTGTATTTGTGTGTTTGTGTTTTTGTGTGCTCGCGTATTCGTGTATTCGTGTGTTCGTGTGTTCGTGTGTTCGTGTGTTCGTGTGTTCGTGTGTCGTGTGTTCGTGTGTTCGTGTGTTCGTGTGTTTGTGTGTTCGTGTGATTGTGTGTTCGTGTGTTCGTGTGTTCGTGTGTTTGTGTGTTTGTGTGTTTGTGTGTTTGTGTGTTTGTGTGATTGTGTGTTTGTGTGTTTGTGTGTTTGTGTGTTTGTGTGTTTGTGGGTTTGTGGGTTTGTGTGTTTTTGTGTTTGTGTGTTAGTGTGTTTGTGTGTTTGTGTGTTTGTGTGTCTGTGTGTTTGTGTGTTTGTGTGTTTGTGTGTTCGTGTGTCCGTGTGTTTGTGTGTTTGTGTGTTTGTGTGTTCGTGTAATTGTGTGTTCGTGTGTTCGTGTGTTCGTGTGTTTGTGTGTTTGAGTGCTTGTGTGTTTTTGTGTTTTTGTGTTCGTGTGTTCGCGTGTTCGCGTGTTTGTGTGTTTGTGTGTTTGTGTGTTTGTGTGTTTGTGTGTTTGTGTGTTTGTGTGTTTGTGTGTTCGCGTGTTTGTGTGTTCGTGTGTTCGTGTGTTTGTGTGTTTGTGTGTTTGTGTGTTTGTGTGTTTGTGTGTTTGTGTGTTTGTGTGTTTGTGTGTTTGTGTGTTTGTGTGTTTGTGTGTTTGTGTGTTTGTGTGTTTGTGTGTTTGTGTGTTTGTGTGTTTGTGTGTTTGTGTGTTTGTGTGTTTGTGTGTTTGTGTGTTTGTGTGTTTGTGTGTTTGTGTGTTTGTGTGTTTGTGTGTTTGTGTGTTTGTGTGTTTGTGTGTTTGTGTGTTTGTGTGTTTGTGTGTTTGTGTGTTTGCGTGTTTGCGTGTTTGCGTGTTTGCGTGTTTGTTTGTTCGTGTGTTTGTGTGTTAGTGTGTTTGTGTGTTTGTGTGTTTGTGTGTTTGTACGTTTGTGCGTTTGTGTGTTTGTGCGTTTGTGTGTTTGTGTGTTTGTGTTTGTGTGTTTGTGTGTTTGTGTGTTTGTGTGTTTGCTTGTTTGTGTCTTTGTGTCTTTGTGTGTTTGTGTGTTTTTGCGTTTGTGTGTTTGTGTGCTTGTGTGTTTGCGTGTTTGTGTGTTTGTGTGTTTGGGTGTTTGTGTGTTTGTGTATTCGTGTTTTTGTGAGTTCGTGTGTTCGTGTGTTTGAGTGTTTGTGTGTTTGTGTGTTTGTGTGTTTGTGTGTTTGTGTGTTTGTGTGTTTGTGTGTTTGTGTGTTTGTGTGTTTGTGTGTTTGTGTGTTTGTGTGTTTGTGTGTTTGTGTGTTTGTGTGTTCGTGTGTTTGTGTGTTTGTGTGTTCGTGTGTTTGTGTGTTTGTGTGTTTGTGTGTTTGTGTGTTTGTGTGTTAGTGTGTTTGTGTGTTTGTGTGTTTGTGCGTTTGTGCGTTTGTGTGTTTGTGAGTTTGTGGGTTTGTGTGTTTGTGTGTTCGTATGTTTGTGTGTTTGTGTGTTTGTGTGTTTGTGCGTTTGTGTGTTTGTGTGTTTGTGTGTTTGTATGTTTGTGTGTTCGTGTGTTTGTGTGTTTGTGTGTTTGTGTGTTTGTGTGTTTGTGTGTTTGTGTGTTTGTGTGTTTGTGTGTTTGTGTGTTTGTGTGTTCGTGTGTTTGTGTGTTTGTGTGTTTGTGTGTTCGTGTGTCCGTGTGTTTGTGTGCTTGTGTGTTTGTGTGTTTGTGTGTTTGTGTGTTTGTGTGTTTGTGTGTTTGTGTGTTTGTGTGTTTGTGTGTTTGTGTGTTTGTGTGTTTGTGTGTTTGTGTGTTTGTGTGTTTCTGTGTTTGTGTGTTCGCGTGTATGTGTGTTTGTGTGTTTGTGTGTTTGTGTGTTTGTGTGTTTGTGTGTTTGTGTGTTCGTGTGTCCGTGTGTTCGTGTGTTTGTGTATTTGTGCGTTTGTGTGATTGTGTGTTTGTGTATTTTTGTGTTTGTGTGTTTGTGTGTTTGTGTGTTTGTGTGTTTGTGTGTTTGTGTGTTTGTGTGTTTGTGTGTTTGTGTGTTTGTGTGTTTGTGTGTTTGTGTGTTTGTGTGTTATTGTGTTTGTGTGTTTGTGTGTATGTGTGTTTGTGTGTTTGTGTGTTTGTGTGTTTGTGTGTTTGTGTGATTGTGTGTTTGCGTGTTTGTGTGTTCGTGTGTTTGTGTGTTTGTGTGTTTGTGTGTTCGTGTGTTTGTGTGTTCGTGTGTTCGTGTGTTTGTGTGTTTGTGTGTTTGTGTGTTTGTGTGTTTGTGTGTTTGTGTGTTTGTGTGTTTGTGTGTTTGTGTGTTTGTGTGTTTGTGTGTTTGTGTGTTTGTGTGTTTGTGTGTTTGTGTGTTTGTGTGTTTGTATGTTTGTGTGTTTGTGTGTTTGTGTGTTTGTGTGTTTGTGCGTTTGTGTGTTCGTGTGTTTGTGTCTTTGTGTCGTCGTGTCTTTGTGTGTTCGTGTGTTTGTGTGTTTGTGTGTTTGCGTGTTTGTGTGTTTGTGTTTGTGGGTTTGTGGGTTTGTGTGTTTGTGTGTTTGTGTGTTCGTGTGTTCGTGTGTTTGTGTGTTTGTGTTTTAGTGTGTTTGTGTGTTTGTGTGTTTGTGTGTTTGTGTGTTTGTGTGTTTGTGTGTTTGTGTGTTTGTGTGTTTGTGTGTTTTTGTTTTTGTGTGTCTGTGTGTTTGTGTGTTTGTGTGTTTGTGTGTTTGTGTGTTTGTGTGTTTGTGTGTTTGTGTGTTTGTGTGTTTGTGTGTTTGTGTGTTTGTGTGTTTCTGTGTTTGTGTGTTTGCGTATATGTGTGTTTGTGTGTTTGTGTGTTTGTGTGTTTGTGTGTTTGTGTGTATGTGTGTTTGTGTGTTTGTGTGTTCGTGTGTCCGTGTGTCCGTGTGTTTGTGTATTTGTGTGTTTGTGTTTTTGTGTGCTCGCGTATTCGTGTATTCGTGTGTTCGTGTGTTCGTGTGTTCGTGTGTTCGTGTGTCGTGTGTTCATGTGTTCGTGTGTTCGTGTGTTTGTCTGTTCGTGTGATTGTGTGTTCGTGTGTTCGTGTGTTCGTGTGTTTGTGTGTTTGTGTGTTTGTGTGTTTGCGTGTTTGTGTGTTTGTGTGTTTGTGTGTTTGAGTGTTTGTGTGTTTGTGTGTTTGTGTAATTGTGTGTTCGTGTGGTTGTGTGTTTGTGTGTTTGTGTGTTCGTGTGTTCGTGTGATTGTTTGTTAGTGTGTTTGTGTGTTTTTGTGTTTGTGTGTTTGAGTGTTTGAGTTTTTGTGTGTTTGTGTGTTTGTGTG
>CAXAQZ010000992.1:22500-44612 GCA_963971145.1 Sussaba pulchella | reverse complement strand
AAAGATAGAAAGAGATAGAGAGATAGAGAGATAGAGAGATAGAGAGATAGAGAGATAGAGAGATAGAGAGATAGAGAGATAGAGAGACAGAGAAATAGAGAGATAGAGAGATAGAGAGATAGAGAGATATAGAGATAGAGAGATAGAGATATAGAGAGATAGAGAGATAGAGAGATAGAGAGATAGAGAGATAGAGAGATAGAGAGATAGAGAGATAGAGAGATAGAGAGATAGAGAGATAGAGAGATAGAGAGATAGAGAGATAGAGAGATAGAGAGATAGAGAGATAGAGAGATAGAGAGATAGAGAGATAGAGAGATAGAGAGATAGAGAGATAGAGAGATAGAGAGATAGAGAGATAGAGAGATAGAGAGATAGAGAGATAGAGAGATAGAGAGATAGAGAGATAGAGAGATAGAGAGATAGAGAGATAGAGAGATAGAGAGATAGAGAGATAGAGAGATAGAGAGATAGAGAGATAGAGAGATAGAGAGATAGAAAGATAGAAAGAGATAGAGAGATAGAGAAATAGAGAAATAGAAAGATAGAGAAATAAAGAGATAGAGAGATAGAGAGATCGAGAAAGATAGAGAGATAGAGAGATAGAGAGATAGAGAGATAGAGAGATAGAGAGATAGAGAGATAGAGAGATAGAGAGATAGAGAGATAGAGAGATAGAGAGATAGAGAGATAGAGAGATAGAGAGATAGAGAGATAGAGAGATAGAGAGATAGAGAGATAGAGAGATAGAGAGATAGAGAGATAGAGAGATAGAGAGATAGAGAGATAGAGAGATAGAGAGATAGAGAGATAGAGAGATAGAGAGATAGAGAGATAGAGAGATAGAGAGATAGAGAGATAGAGAGATTGAGAGATAGAGAGATAGAGAGATAGAGAGATAGAGAGATAGAGAGATAGAGAGATAGAGAGATAGAGAGATAGAGAGATAGAGAGATAGAGAGATAGAGAGATAGAGAGATAGAGAGATAGAGAGATAGAGAGATAGAGAGATAGAGAGATAGAGAGATAGAGAGATAGAGAGATAGAGAGATAGAGAGATAGAGAGATAGAGAGATAGAGAGATAGAGAGATAGAGAGATAGAGAGATAGAGAGATAGAGAGATAGAGAGATAGAGAGATAGGGAAATAGAGAGATAGAAAGATAGAGAGATAGAGAGATAGAGAGATAGAGAGATAGAGAGATAGAGAGATAGAGAGATAGAGAGATAGAGAGATAGAGAGATAGAGAGATAGAGAGATAGAGAGATAGAGAGATAGAGAGATAGAGAGATAGAGAGATAGAGAGATAGAGAAATAGAGAGATGGAGAGGTAGAGAGATAGAGAGATAGAGAGATAGAGAGATAGAGAGATAGAGAGATAGAGAGATAGAGAGATAGAGAGATAGAGAGATAGAGAGATAGAGAGATAGAGAGATAGAGAGATAGAGAGATAGAGGGATAGAGAGATAGAGAGATAGAGAGATAGAGAGATAGAGAGATAGAGAGATAGAGAGATAGAGAGATAGAGAGATAGAGAGATAGAGAGACAGAGAGATAGAGAGATAGAGAGATAGAGAGATAAAGAGATAGAGAGATAGAGAGATAGAGAGATAGAGAGATAGAGAGATAGAGAGATAGAGAGATAGAGAGATAGAGAGATAGAGAGATAGAGAGATAGAGAGATAAAGAAATCGAGAGATAGAGAGATAGAGAGATGGAAAGATAGAGAGATAGACACATAGGAAAATAGAGAGATAGAGAGATAGAGAGATAGAGAGATAGAGAGATAGAGAGATAGAGAGATAGAGAGATAGAGAGATAGAAAGATAGAAAGATAGAGAGATAGAAAGATAGAGAGATAGAAAGATAGAAAGATAAAGAGCGAAAGAGATAGAGAGGTCGAGAGAAAGAGAGATAGAGAGATAGAAGGATAGAGAGATAGAGAAATAGAGAAATAGAGCGATAGAGAAATAGAGAGATATAGAGATAAAGAGATGGAGAGATAGAGAGATAGAGAGATAAAGAGATCCATAGATAGAGAGATAGAGAGATAGAGAGATAGAGAGATAGAAAGATACAGAGATAAAGAGATGGAAAGATAGCGAGATAGCGAGATCGAAGAATAGAGTGATCGAGAGATAGAAAGGTAAAGGTATACAGGCATAGGGAGATAAAGAGATAAAGAGATAGGAAGATAGAGAGATAGAGAGATAGCGAGATAGAGAAATAGAGAGATAGAGAGATAGAGAGGTAGAGAAATTGAAAGATAGAGAGATTGAGAGATAGAGAGATAGAGAGATAGAAAGATAGAGAGATAGAGAAATAGAGGGATAGAAAGATAGTGAGATAGAGGGATAAAGAGATAGAGAGGTGGAGAGATAGAGAGATAGAGAAATAGAGAGATAGAGAGATAGAGAGATAGAGAGATAGAGAGATAGAAAGATAGAGAGATAGAGAGATAGAGAGATAGAGAGATAGAAAGATAGAGAGATAGAGATATAGAAAGATAGAGAGATAGCGAGAGAAAGAGATAGAGAGGTCAAGAGAAAGAGAGATAGAGAGATAAAAAGATAGAGATTAGAAAAATAGAGAGATAGAAAGATAGAGAGATAGAAAGATAGAAAGAGATAGAGAGATAGAGAGATAGAGAGATAGAGAGATAGAGAGATAGAGAGATAGAGAGATAGAGAGATAGAGAGATAGAGAGACAGAGAAATAGAGAGATAGAGAGATAGAGAGATATAGAGATAGAGAGATAGAGAGATAGAGAGATAGAGAGATAGAGAGATAGAGAGATAGAGAGATAGAGAGATAGAGAGATAGAGAGATAGAGAGATAGAGAGATAGAGAGATAGAGAGATAGAGAGATAGAGAGATAGAGAGATAGAGAGATAGAGAGATAGAGAGATAGAGAGATAGAGAGATAGAGAGATAGAGAGATAGAGAGATAGAGAGATAGAGAGATAGAGAGATAGAGCGATAGAGAGATAGAGAGATAGAGAGATAGAGAGATAGAGAGATAGAGAGATAGAGAGATAGAGAGATAGAGAGATAGAGAGATAGAGAGATAGAGAGATAGAGAGATAGAGAGATAGAGAGATAGAGAGATAGAGAGATAGAAAGATAGAAAGAGATAGAGAGATAGAGAAATAGAGAAATAGAAAGATAGAGAAATAAAGAGATAGAGAGATAGAGAGATCGAGAAAGATAGAGAGATAGAGAGATAGAGAGATAGAGAGATAGAGAGATAGAGAGATAGAGAGATAGAGAGATAGAGAGATAGAGAGATAGAGAGATAGAGAGATAGAGAGATAGAGAGATAGAGAGATAGAGAGATAGAGAGATAGAGAGATAGAGAGATAGAGAGATAGAGAGATAGAGAGATAGAGAGATAGAGAGATAGAGAGATAGAGAGATAGAGAGATAGAGAGATAGAGAGATAGAGAGATAGAGAGATAGAGAGATAGAGAGATAGAGAGATAGAGAGATTGAGAGATAGAGAGATAGAGAGATAGAGAGATAGAGAGATAGAGAGATAGAGAGATAGAGAGATAGAGAGATAGAGAGATAGAGAGATAGAGAGATAGAGAGATAGAGAGATAGAGAGATAGAGAGATAGAGAGATAGAGAGATAGAGAGATAGAGAGATAGAGAGATAGAGAGATAGAGAGATAGAGAGATAGAGAGATAGAGAGATAGAGAGATAGAGAGATAGAGAGATAGAGAGATAGAGAGATAGAGAGATAGAGAGATAGGGAAATAGAGAGATAGAAAGATAGAGAGATAGAGAGATAGAGAGATAGAGAGATAGAGAGATAGAGAGATAGAGAGATAGAGAGATAGAGAGATAGAGAGATAGAGAGATAGAGAGATAGAGAGATAGAGAGATAGAGAGATAGAGAGATAGAGAGATAGAGAGATAGAGAGATAGAGAGATAGAGAGATAGAGAGATAGAGAGATAGAGAGATAGAGAGATAGAGAGATAAAGAAATCGAGAGATAGAGAGATAGAGAGATGGAAAGATAGAGAGATAGACACATAGGAAAATAGAGAAATAGAGAGATAGAGAGATAGAGAGATAGAGAGATAGAGAGATAGAGAGATAGAAAGATAGAAAGATAGAGAGATAGAAAGATAGAGAGATAGAAAGATAGAAAGATAAAGAGCGAAAGAGATAGAGAGGTCGAGAGAAAGAGAGATAGAGAGATAGAAGGATAGAGAGATAGAGAAATAGAGAAATAGAGCGATAGAGAGATAGAGAGATATAGAGATAAAGAGATGGAGAGATAGAGAGATAGAGAGATAAAGAGATCCATAGATAGAGAGATAGAGAGATAGAGAGATAGAGAGATAGAAAGATACAGAGATCAAGAGATGGAAAGATAGCGAGATAGCGAGATCGAAGAATAGAGTGATCGAGAGATAGAGAGGTAAAGGTATACAGGCCTAGGGAGATAAAGAGATAAAGAGATAGGAAGATAGAGAGATAGAGAGATAGCGAGATAGAGAGATAGAGAGATAGAGAGATAGAGAGGTAGAGAAATTGAAAGATAGAGAGATTGAGAGATAGAGAGATAGAGAGATAGAAAGATAGAGAGATAGAAAAATAGAGGGATAGAAAGATAGTGAGATAGAGGGATAAAGAGATAGAGAGGTGGAGAGATAGAGAGATAGAGAAATAGAGAGATAGAGAGATAGAAAGATAGAGAGATAGCGAGAGAAAGAGATAGAGAGGTCAAGAGAAAGAGAGATAGAGAGATAAAAAGATAGAGATTAGAAAGATAGAGAGATAGAGAGATAGAGAGATAGAAAGATAGAAAGAGATAGAGAAATAGAGAAATAGAGAAATAGAAAGATAGAGAAATAAAGAGATCGAGAGATAGAGAGATCGAGAAAGATAGAGAGATAGAGAGATAGAGAGATAGAGAGATAGAGAGATAGAGAGATAGAGAGATAGAGAGATAGAGAGATAGAGAGATAGAGAGATAGAGAGATAGAGAGATAGAGAGATAGAGAGATAGAGAGATAGAGAGAAAGAGAGATAGAGAGATAGAGAGATAGAGAGATAGAGAGATAGAGAGATAGAGAGATAGAGAGATAGAGAGATAGAGAGATAGAGAGATAGAGAGATAAAGAGATAGAGAGATAGAGAGATAGAGAAATAGAGAGATGGAGAGGTAGAGAGATAGAGAGATAGAGAGATAGAGAGATAGAGAGATAGAGAGATAGAGAGATAGAGAGATAGAGAGATAGAGAGATAGAGAGATAGAGAGATAGAGAGATAGAGGGATAGAGAGATAGAGAGATAGAGAGATAGAGAGATAGAGAGATAGAGAGATAGAGAGATAGAGAGATAGAGAGATAGAGAGATAGAGAGACAGAGAGATAGAGAGATAGAGAGATAGAGAGATAAAGAGATAGAGAGATAGAGAGATAGAGAGATAGAGAGATAGAGAGATAGAGAGATAGAGAGATAGAGAGATAGAGAGATAGAGAGATAGAGAGATAAAGAAATCGAGAGATAGAGAGATAGAGAGATGGAAAGATAGAGAGATAGACACATAGGAAAATAGAGAGATAGAGAGATAGAGAGATAGAGAGATAGAGAGATAGAGAGATAGAGAGATAGAGAGATAGAGAGATAGAGAGATAGAGAGATAGAAAGATAGAAAGATAGAGAGATAGAAAGATAGAGAGATAGAAAGATAGAAAGATAAAGAGCGAAAGAGATAGAGAGGTCGAGAGAAAGAGAGATAGAGAGATAGAAGGATAGATAGATAGAGAAATAGAGAAATAGAGCGATAGAGAAATAGAGAGATATAGAGATAAAGAGATGGAGAGATAGAGAGATAGAGAGATAAAGAGATCCATAGATAGAGAGATAGAGAGATAGAGAGATAGAGAGATAGAAAGATACAGAGATAAAGAGATGGAAAGATAGCGAGATAGCGAGATCGAAGAATAGAGTGATCGAGAGATAGAGAGGTAAAGGTATACAGGCATAGGGAGATAAAGAGATAAAGAGATAGGAAGATAGAGAGATAGAGAGATAGCGAGATAGAGAAATAGAGAGATAGAGAGATAGAGAGGTAGAGAAATTGAAAGATAGAGAGATTGAGAGATAGAGAGATAGAGAGATAGAAAGATAGAGAGATAGAGAAATAGAGGGATAGAAAGATAGTGAGATAGAGGGATAAAGAGATAGAGAGGTGGAGAGATAGAGAGATAGAGAAATAGAGAGATAGAGAGATAGAGAGATAGAGAGATAGAGAGATAGAAAGATAGAGAGATAGAGAGATAGAGAGATAGAGAGATAGAAAGATAGAGAGATAGAGATATAGAAAGATAGAGAGATAGCGAGAGAAAGAGATAGAGAGGTCAAGAGAAAGAGAGATAGAGAGATAAAAAGATAGAGATTAGAAAGATAGAGAGATAGAAAGATAGAGAGATAGAAAGATAGAAAGAGATAGAGAGATAGAGAGATAGAGAGATAGAGAGATAGAGAGATAGAGAGATAGAGAGATAGAGAGATAGAGAGATAGAGAGACAGAGAAATAGAGAAATAGAGAGATAGAGAGATAGAGAGATATAGAGATAGAGAGATAGAGATATAGAGAGATAGAGAGATAGAGAGATAGAGAGATAGAGAGATAGAGAGATAGAGAGATAGAGAGATAGAGAGATAGAGAGATAGAGAGATAGAGAGATAGAGAGATAGAGAGATAGAGAGATAGAGAGATAGAGAGATAGAGAGATAGAGAGATAGAGAGATAGAGAGATAGAGAGATAGAGAGATAGAGAGATAGAGAGATAGAGAGATAGAGAGATAGAGAGATAGAGAGATAGAGAGATAGAGAGATAGAGAGATAGAGAGATAGAGAGATAGAGAGATAGAGAGATAGAGAGATAGAGAGATAGAAAGATAGAAAGAGATAGAGAGATAGAGAAATAGAGAAATAGAAAGATAGAGAAATAAAGAGATAGAGAGATAGAGAGATCGAGAAAGATAGAGAGATAGAGAGATAGAGAGATAGAGAGATAGAGAGATAGAGAGATAGAGAGATAGAGAGATAGAGAGATAGAGAGATAGAGAGATAGAGAGATAGAGAGATAGAGAGATAGAGAGATAGAGAGATAGAGAGATAGAGAGATAGAGAGATAGAGAGATAGAGAGATAGAGAGATAGAGAGATAGAGAGATAGAGAGATAGAGAGATAGAGAGATAGAGAGATAGAGAGATAGAGAGATAGAGAGATAGAGAGATAGAGAGATAGAGAGATAGAGAGATAGAGAGATTGAGAGATAGAGAGATAGAGAGATAGAGAGATAGAGAGATAGAGAGATAGAGAGATAGAGAGATAGAGAGATAGAGAGATAGAGAGATAGAGAGATAGAGAGATAGAGAGATAGAGAGATAGAGAGATAGAGAGATAGAGAGATAGAGAGATAGAGAGATAGAGAGATAGAGAGATAGAGAGATAGAGAGATAGAGAGATAGAGAGATAGAGAGATAGAGAGATAGAGAGATAGAGAGATAGAGAGATAGAGAGATAGAGAGATAGAGAGATAGAGAGATAGAGAGATAGAGAGATAGAGAGATAGAGAGATAGAGAGATAGAGAGATAGAGAGATAGAGAGATAGAGAGATAGAGAGATAGAGAGATAGAGAGATAGAGAGATAGAGAGATAGAGAGATAGAGAGATAGAGAGATTGAGAGATAGAGAGATAGAGAGATAGAGAGATAGAGAGATAGAGAGATAGAGAGATAGAGAGATAGAGAGATAGAGAGATAGAGAGATAGAGAGATAGAGAGATAGAGAGATAGAGAGATAGAGAGATAGAGAGATAGAGAGATAGAGAGATAGAGAGATAGAGAGATAGAGAGATAGAGAGATAGAGAGATAGAGAGATAGAGAGATAGAGAGATAGAGAGATAGAGAGATAGAGAGATAGAGAGATAGAGAGATAGAAAGATAGAGAGATAGAGAGATAGAGAGATAGAGAGATAGGGAAATAGAGAGATAGAAAGATAGAGAGATAGAGAGATAGAGAGATAGAGAGATAGAGAGATAGAGAGATAGAGAGATAGAGAGATAGAGAGATAGAGAGATAGAGAGATAGAGAGATAGAGAGATAGAGAGATAGAGAGATAGAGAGATAGAGAGATAGAGAGATAGAGAGATAGAGAGATAGAGAGATAGAGAGATAGAGAGATAAAGAAATCGAGAGATAGAGAGATAGAGAGATGGAAAGATAGAGAGATAGACACATAGGAAAATAGAGAAATAGAGAGATAGAGAGATAGAAAGATAGAGAGATAGAAAGATAGAAAGATAAAGAGCGAAAGAGATAGAGAGGTCGAGAGAAAGAGAGATAGAGAGATAGAAGGATAGAGAGATAGAGAAATAGAGAAATAGAGCGATAGAGAGATAGAGAGATATAGAGATAAAGAGATGGAGAGATAGAGAGATAGAGAGATAAAGAGATCCATAGATAGAGAGATAGAGAGATAGAGAGATAGAGAGATAGAAAGATACAGAGATCAAGAGATGGAAAGATAGCGAGATAGCGAGATCGAAGAATAGAGTGATCGAGAGATAGAGAGGTAAAGGTATACAGGCATAGGGAGATAAAGAGATAAAGAGATAGGAAGATAGAGAGATAGAGAGATAGCGAGATAGAGAGATAGAGAGATAGAGAGATAGAGAGGTAGAGAAATTGAAAGATAGAGAGATTGAGAGATAGAGAGATAGAGAGATAGAAAGATAGAGAGATAGAAAAATAGAGGGATAGAAAGATAGTGAGATAGAGGGATAAAGAGATAGAGAGGTGGAGAGATAGAGAGATAGAGAAATAGAGAGATAGAGAGATAGAAAGATAGAGAGATAGCGAGAGAAAGAGATAGAGAGGTCAAGAGAAAGAGAGATAGAGAGATAAAAAGATAGAGATTAGAAAGATAGAGAGATAGAGAGATAGAGAGATAGAAAGATAGAAAGAGATAGAGAAATAGAGAAATAGAGAAATAGAAAGATAGAGAAATAAAGAGATCGAGAGATAGAGAGATCGAGAAAGATAGAGAGATAGAGAGATAGAGAGATAGAGAGATAGAGAGATAGAGAGATAGAGAGATAGAGAGATAGAGAGATAGAGAGATAGAGAGATAGAGAGATAGAGAGATAGAGAGATAGAGAGATAGAGAGATAGAGAAATAGAGAGATAGAGAGATAGAGAGATAGAGAGATAGAGAGATAGAGAGATAGAGAGATAGAGAGATAGAGAGATAGAGAGATAGAGAGATAGAGAGATAGAGAGATAGAGAGATAGAGAGATAGAGAGATAGAGAGATAGAGAGATAGAGAGATAGAGAGATAGAGAGATAGAGAAATAGAGAGATAGAGAGATAGAGAGATAGAGAGATAGAGAGATAGAGAGATAGAGAGATATAGAGATAGAGAGATAGAGAGATAGAGAGATAGAGAGATAGAGAGATAGAGAGATAGAGAGATAGAGAGATAGAGAGATAGAGAGATAGAGAGATAGAGAGATAGAGAGATAGAGAGATAGAGAGATAGAGAGATAGAGAGATAGAGAGATAGAGAGATAGAGAGATAGAGAGATAGAGAGATAGAGAGATAGAGAGATAGAGAGATAGAGAGATAGAGAGATAGAGAGATAGAGAGATAGAGAGATAGAGAGATAGAGAGATAGAGAGATAGAGAGATAGAGAGATAGAGAGATAGAGAGATAGAGAGATAGAGAGATAGAGAGATAGAGAGATAGAGAGATAGAGAGATAGAGAGATAGAGAGATAGAGAGATAGAGAGATAGAGAGATAGAGAGATAGAGAGATAGAGAGATAGAGAGATAGAGAGATAGAGAGATAGAGAGATAGAGAGATAGAGAGATAGAGAGATAGAGAGATAGAGAGATAGAGAGATAGAGAGATAGAGAGATAGAGAGATAGAGAGATAGAAAGATAGAAAGAGATAGAGAGATAGAGAAATAGAGAAATAGAAAGATAGAGAGATCGAGAAAGATAGAGAGATAGAGAGATAGAGAGATAGAGAGATAGAGAGATAGAGAGATAGAGAGATAGAGAGATAGAGAGATAGAGAGATAGAGAGATAGAGAGATAGAGAGATAGAGAGATAGAGAGATAGAGAGATAGAGAGATAGAGAGATAGAGAGATAGAGAGATAGAGAGATAGAGAGATAGAGAGATAGAGAGATAGAGAGATAGGGAAATAGAGAGATAGAAAGATAGAGAGATAGAGAGATAGAGAGATAGAGAGATAGAGAGATAGAGAGATAGAGAGATAGAGAGATAGAGAGATAGAGAGATAGAGAGATAGAGAGATAGAGAGATAGAGAGATAGAGAGATAGAGAGATAGAGAGATAGAGAGATAGAGAGATAGAGAGATAGAGAGATAGAGAGATAGAGAGATAGAGAGATAGAGAGATAGAGAGATAAAGAAATCGAGAGATAGAGAGATAGAGAGATGGAAAGATAGAGAGATAGACACATAGGAAAATAGAGAAATAGAGAGATAGAGAGATAGAGAGATAGAGAGATAGAGAGATAGAGAGATAGAAAGATAGAAAGATAGAGAGATAGAAAGATAGAGAGATAGAAAGATAGAAAGATAAAGAGCGAAAGAGATAGAGAGGTCGAGAGAAAGAGAGATAGAGAGATAGAAGGATAGAGAGATAGAGAAATAGAGAAATAGAGCGATAGAGAGATAGAGAGATATAGAGATAAAGAGATGGAGAGATAGAGAGATAGAGAGATAAAGAGATCCATAGATAGAGAGATAGAGAGATAGAGAGATAGAGAGATAGAAAGATACAGAGATCAAGAGATGGAAAGATAGCGAGATAGCGAGATCGAAGAATAGAGTGATCGAGAGATAGAGAGGTAAAGGTATACAGGCCTAGGGAGATAAAGAGATAAAGAGATAGGAAGATAGAGAGATAGAGAGATAGCGAGATAGAGAGATAGAGAGATAGAGAGATAGAGAGGTAGAGAAATTGAAAGATAGAGAGATTGAGAGATAGAGAGATAGAGAGATAGAAAGATAGAGAGATAGAAAAATAGAGGGATAGAAAGATAGTGAGATAGAGGGATAAAGAGATAGAGAGGTGGAGAGATAGAGAGATAGAGAAATAGAGAGATAGAGAGATAGAAAGATAGAGAGATAGCGAGAGAAAGAGATAGAGAGGTCAAGAGAAAGAGAGATAGAGAGATAAAAAGATAGAGATTAGAAAGATAGAGAGATAGAGAGATAGAGAGATAGAAAGATAGAAAGAGATAGAGAAATAGAGAAATAGAAAGATAGAGAAATAAAGAGATCGAGAGATAGAGAGATCGAGAAAGATAGAGAGATAGAGAGATAGAGAGATAGAGAGATAGAGAGATAGAGAGATAGAGAGATAGAGAGATAGAGAGATAGAGAGATAGAGAGATAGAGAGATAGAGAGATAGAGAGATAGAGAGATAGAGAGATAGAGAGAAAGAGAGATAGAGAGATAGAGAGATAGAGAGATAGAGAGATAGAGAGATAGAGAGATAGAGAGATAGAGAGATAGAGAGATAGAGAGATAGAGAGATAAAGAGATAGAGAGATAGAGAGATAGAGAAATAGAGAGATGGAGAGGTAGAGAGATAGAGAGATAGAGAGATAGAGAGATAGAGAGATAGAGAGATAGAGAGATAGAGAGATAGAGAGATAGAGAGATAGAGAGATAGAGAGATAGAGAGATAGAGAGATAGAGAGATAGAGAGATAGAGGGATAGAGAGATAGAGAGATAGAGAGATAGAGAGATAGAGAGATAGAGAGATAGAGAGATAGAGAGATAGAGAGATAGAGAGATAGAGAGACAGAGAGATAGAGAGATAGAGAGATAGAGAGATAAAGAGATAGAGAGATAGAGAGATAGAGAGATAGAGAGATAGAGAGATAGAGAGATAGAGAGATAGAGAGATAGAGAGATAGAGAGATAGAGAGATAAAGAAATCGAGAGATAGAGAGATAGAGAGATGGAAAGATAGAGAGATAGACACATAGGAAAATAGAGAGATAGAGAGATAGAGAGATAGAGAGATAGAGAGATAGAGAGATAGAGAGATAGAGAGATAGAGAGATAGAAAGATAGAAAGATAGAGAGATAGAAAGATAGAGAGATAGAAAGATAGAAAGATAAAGAGCGAAAGAGATAGAGAGGTCGAGAGAAAGAGAGATAGAGAGATAGAAGGATAGAGAGATAGAGAAATAGAGAAATAGAGCGATAGAGAAATAGAGAGATATAGAGATAAAGAGATGGAGAGATAGAGAGATAGAGAGATAAAGAGATCCATAGATAGAGAGATAGAGAGATAGAGAGATAGAGAGATAGAAAGATACAGAGATAAAGAGATGGAAAGATAGCGAGATAGCGAGATCGAAGAATAGAGTGATCGAGAGATAGAGAGGTAAAGGTATACAGGCATAGGGAGATAAAGAGATAAAGAGATAGGAAGATAGAGAGATAGAGAGATAGCGAGATAGAGAATAGAGAGATAGAGAGATAGAGAGGTAGAGAAATTGAAAGATAGAGAGATTGAGAGATAGAGAGATAGAGAGATAGAAAGATAGAGAGATAGAGAAATAGAGGGATAGAAAGATAGTGAGATAGAGGGATAAAGAGATAGAGAGGTGGAGAGATAGAGAGATAGAGAAATAGAGAGATAGAGAGATAGAGAGATAGAGAGATAGAGAGATAGAAGATAGAGAGATAGAGAGATAGAGAGATAGAGAGATAGAAAGATAGAGAGATAGAGATATAGAAAGATAGAGAGATAGCGAGAGAAAGAGATAGAGAGGTCAAGAGAAAGAGAGATAGAGAGATAAAAAGATAGAGATTAGAAAGATAGAGAGATAGAAAGATAGAGAGATAGAAAGATAGAAAGAGATAGAGAGATAGAGAGATAGAGAGATAGAGAGATAGAGAGATAGAGAGATAGAGAGATAGAGAGATAGAGAGATAGAGAGACAGAGAAATAGAGAAATAGAGAGATAGAGAGATAGAGAGATATAGAGATAGAGAGATAGAGATATAGAGAGATAGAGAGATAGAGAGATAGAGAGATAGAGAGATAGAGAGATAGAGAGATAGAGAGATAGAGAGATAGAGAGATAGAGAGATAGAGAGATAGAGAGATAGAGAGATAGAGAGATAGAGAGATAGAGAGATAGAGAGATAGAGAGATAGAGAGATAGAGAGATAGAGAGATAGAGAGATAGAGAGATAGAGAGATAGAGAGATAGAGAGATAGAGAGATAGAGAGATAGAGAGATAGAGAGATAGAGAGATAGAGAGATAGAGAGATAGAGAGATAGAGAGATAGAGAGATAGAGAGATAGAGAGATAGAGAGATAGAGAGATAGAGAGATAGAGAGATAGAGAGATAGAGAGATAGAGAGATAGAGAGATAGAGAGATAGAAAGATAGAAAGAGATAGAGAGATAGAGAAATAGAGAAATAGAAAGATAGAGAAATAAAGAGATAGAGAGATAGAGAGATCGAGAAAGATAGAGAGATAGAGAGATAGAGAGATAGAGAGATAGAGAGATAGAGAGATAGAGAGATAGAGAGATAGAGAGATAGAGAGATAGAGAGATAGAGAGATAGAGAGATAGAGAGATAGAGAGATAGAGAGATAGAGAGATAGAGAGATAGAGAGATAGAGAGATAGAGAGATAGAGAGATAGAGAGATAGAGAGATAGAGAGATAGAGAGATAGAGAGATAGAGAGATAGAGAGATAGAGAGATAGAGAGATAGAGAGATAGAGAGATAGAGAGATAGAGAGATTGAGAGATAGAGAGATAGAGAGATAGAGAGATAGAGAGATAGAGAGATAGAGAGATAGAGAGATAGAGAGATAGAGAGATAGAGATAGAGAGATAGAGAGATAGAGAGATAGAGAGATAGAGAGATAGAGAGATAGAGAGATAGAGAGATAGAGAGATAGAGAGATAGAGAGATAGAGAGATAGAGAGAGATAGAGAGATAGAGAGATAGAGAGATAGAGAGATAGAGAGATAGAGAGATAGAAAGATAGAGAGATAGAGAGATAGAGAGATAGAGAGATAGGGAATAGAGAGATAGAAGATAGAGAGATAGAGAGATAGAGAGATAGAGAGATAGAGAGATAGAGAGATAGAGAGATAGAGAGATAGAGAGATAGAGAGATAGAGAGATAGAGAGATAGAGAGATAGAGAGATAGAGAGATAGAGAGATAGAGAGATAGAGAGATAGAGAGATAGAGAGATAGAGAGATAGTGAGATAGAGAGATAAGAATCGAGAGATAGAGAGATAGAGAGATAGAGAGATAGAGAGATAGAGAGATGGAAGATAGAGAGATAGAGAGATAGAGAGATAGAGAGATAGGAGATAGAGAGATAGAGAGATAGAGAGATAGAGAGATAGAGAGATAGAGAGATAGAGAGATAGAGAGATAGAGAGATAGAGAGATAGAGAGATAGAGAGATAGAGAGATAGAGAGATAGAGAGATAGAGAGATAGAGAGATAGAGAGATAGAGATAGAGATAGAGATAGAGAGATAGAGAGATAGAGAGATAGAGAGATAGAGATAGAGAGATAGAGAGATAGAGAGATAGAGAGATAGAGAGATAGAGAGATAGAGAGATAGAGAGATAGAGAGATAGAGAGATAGAGAGATAGAGAGATAGAGAGATAGAGAGATAGAGAGATAGAGAGATAGAGAGATAGAGAGATAGAGAGATAGAGAGATAGAGAGATAGAGAGATAGAGAGATAGAGAGATAGAGAGATAGAGAGATAGAGAGATAGAGAGATAGAGAGATAGAGAGATAGAGAGATAGAGAGATAGAGAGATAGAGAGATAGAGAGATAGAGAGATAGAGAGATAGAGAGATAGAGAGATAGAGAGATAGAGAGATAGAGAGATAGAGAGATAGAGAGATAGAGAGATAGAGAGATAGAGAGATAGAGAGATAGGAGATAGAGAGATAGAGAGATAGAGAGATAGAGAGATAGAGAGATAGAGAGATAGAGAGATAGAGAGATAGAGAGATAGAGAGATAGAGAGATAGAGAGATAGAGAGATAGAGAGATAGAGATAGAGAGATAGAGAGATAGAGAGATAGAGAGATAGAGAGATAGAGAGATAGAGAGATAGAGAGATAGAGAGATAGAGAGATAGAGAGATAGAGAGATAGAGAGATAGAGAGATAGAGAGATAGAGAGATAGAGAGATAGAGAGATAGTGAGATAAGAGAGATAGAGAGATAGAGAGATAGAGAGATAGAGAGATAGAGAGATAGAGAGATAGAGAGATAGAGAGATAGAGAGATAGAGAGATAGAGAGATAGAGAGATAGAGAGATAGAGAGATAGAGAGATAGAGAGATAGAGAGATAGAGAGATAGAGAGATAAGAGATAGAGAGATAGAGAGATAGAGAGATAGAGAGATAGAGAGATAGAGAGATAGAGAGATAGAGAGATAGAGAGATAGAGAGATAGAGAGATAGAGAGATAGAGAGATAGAGAGATAGAGAGATAGAGAGATAGAGAGATAGAGAGATAGAGAGATAGAGAGATAGAGAGATAGAGAGATAGAGAGATAGAGAGATAGAGAGATAGAGAGATAGAGAGATAGAGAGATAGAGAGATAGAGAGATAGAGAGATAGAGAGATAGAGAGATAGAGAGATAGAGAGATAGAGAGATAGAGAGATAGAGAGATAGAGAGATAGAGAGATAGAGAGATAGAGAGATAGAGAGATAGAGAGATAGAGAGATAGAGAGATAGAGAGATAGAGAGATAGAGAGATAGAGAGATAGAGAGATAGAGAGATAGAGAGATAGAGAGATAGAGAGATAGAGAGATAGAGAGATAGAGAGATAGAGAGATAGAGAGATAGAGAGATAGAGAGATAGAGAGATAGAGAGATAGAGAGATGAGAGAGATAGAGAGATAGAGAGATAGAGAGATAGAGAGATAGAGAGATAGAGAGATAGAGAGATAGAGAGATAGAGAGATAGAGAGATAGAGAGATAGAGAGATAGAGAGATAGAGAGATAGAGAGATAGAGAGATAGAGAGATAGAGAGATAGAGAGATAGAGAGATAGAGAGATAGAGAGATAGAGAGATAGAGAGATAGAGAGATAGAGAGATAGAGAGATAGAGAGATAGAGAGATAGAGAGATAGAGAGATAGAGAGATAGAGAGATAGAGAGATAGAGAGATAGAGAGATAGAGAGATAGAGAGATAGAGAGATAGAGAGATAGAGAGATAGAGAGATAGAGAGATAGAGAGATAGAGAGATAGAGAGATAGAGAGATAGAGAGATAGAGAGATAGAGAGATAGAGAGATAGAGAGATAGAGAGATAGAGAGATAGAGAGATAGAGAGATAGAGAGATAGAGAGATAGAGAGATAGAGAGATAGAGAGATAGAGAGATAGAGAGATAGAGAGATAGAGAGATAGAGAGATAGAGAGATAGAGAGATAGAGAGATAGAGAGATAGAGAGATAGAGAGATAGAGAGATAGAGAGATAGAGAGATAGAGAGATAGAGAGATAGAGAGATAGAGAGATAGAGAGATAGAGAGATAGAGAGATAGAGAGATAGAGAGATAGAGAGATAGAGAGATAGAGAGATAGAGAGATAGAGAGATAGAGAGATAGAGAGATAGAGAGATAGAGAGATAGAGAGATAGAGAGATAGAGAGATAGAGAGATAGAGAGATAGAGAGATAGAGAGATAGAGAGATAGAGAGATAGAGAGATAGAGAGATAGAGAGATAGAGAGATAGAGAGATAGAGAGATAGAGAGATAGAGAGATAGAGAGATAGAGAGATAGAGAGATAGAGAGATAGAGAGATAGAGAGATAGAGAGATAGAGAGATAGAGAGATAGAGAGATAGAGAGATAGAGAGATAGAGAGATAGAGAGATAGAGAGATAGAGAGATAGAGAGATAGAGAGATAGAGAGATAGAGAGATAGAGAGATAGAGAGATAGAGAGATAGAGAGATAGAGAGATAGAGAGATAGAGAGATAGAGAGATAGAGAGATAGAGAGATAGAGAGATAGAGAGATAGAGAGATAGAGAGATAGAGAGATAGAGAGATAGAGAGATAGAGAGATAGAGAGATAGAGAGATAGAGAGATAGAGAGATAGAGAGATAGAGAGATAGAGAGATAGAGAGATAGAGAGATAGAGAGATAGAGAGATAGAGAGATAGAGAGATAGAGAGATAGAGAGATAGAGAGATAGAGAGATAGAGAGATAGAGAGATAGAGAGATAGAGAGATAGAGAGATAGAGAGATAGAGAGATAGAGAGATAGAGAGATAGAGAGATAGAGAGATAGAGAGATAGAGAGATAGAGAGATAGAGAGATAGAGAGATAGAGAGATAGAGAGATAGAGAGATAGAGAGATAGAGAGATAGAGAGATAGAGAGATAGAGAGATAGAGAGATAGAGAGATAGAGAGATAGAGAGATAGAGAGATAGAGAGATAGAGAGATAGAGAGATAGAGAGATAGAGAGATAGAGAGATAGAGAGATAGAGAGATAGAGAGATAGAGAGATAGAGAGATAGAGAGATAGAGAGATAGAGAGATAGAGAGATAGAGAGATAGAGAGATAGAGAGATAGAGAGATAGAGAGATAGAGAGATAGAGAGATAGAGAGATAGAGAGATAGAGAGATAGAGAGATAGAGAGATAGAGAGATAGAGAGATAGAGAGATAGAGAGATAGAGAGATAGAGAGATAGAGAGATAGAGAGATAGAGAGATAGAGAGATAGAGAGATAGAGAGATAGAGAGATAGAGAGATAGAGAGATAGAGAGATAGAGAGATAGAGAGATAGAGAGATAGAGAGATAGAGAGATAGAGAGATAGAGAGATAGAGAGATAGAGAGATAGAGAGATAGAGAGATAGAGAGATAGAGAGATAGAGAGATAGAGAGATAGAGAGGATAGAGAGATAGAGAGATAGAGAGATAGAGAGATAGAGAGATAGAAAGATAGAGAGATAGAGAGATAGAGAGATAGAGAGATAAGAGAGATAGAGAGATAGAGAGATAGAGAGATAGAGAGATAGAGAGATAGAGAGATAGAGAGATAGAGAGATAGAGAGATAGAGAGATAGAGAGATAGAGAGATAGAGAGATAGAGAGATAGAGAGATAGAGAGATAGAGAGATAGAGAGATAGAGAGATAGAGAGATAGAGAGATAGAGAGATAGAGATAGAGAGATAGAGAGATAGAGAGATAGAGAGATAGAGAGATAGAGAGATAGAGAGATAGAGAGATAGAGAGATAGAGAGATAGAGAGATAGAGAGATAGAGAGATAGAGAGTTAGAGAGATAGAGAGATAGAGAGATAGAGAGATAGAGAGATAGAGAGATAGAGAGATAGAGAGATAGAGAGATAGAGAGATAGAGAGATAGAGAGATAGAGAGATAGAGAGATAGAGAGATAGAGAGATAGAGAGATAGAGAGATAGAGAGATAGAGAGATAGAGAGATAGAGAGATAGAGAGAGTAGAGAGATAGAGAGATAGAGAGATAGAGAGATAGAGAGATAGAGAGATAGAGAGATAGAGAGATAGAGAGATAGAGAGATAGAGAGATAGAGAGATAGAGAGATAGAGAGATAGAGAGATAGAGAGATAGAGAGATAGAAGATAGAGAGATAGAGAGATAGAGAGATAGAGAGATAGAGAGATAGAGAGATAGAGAGATAGAGAGATAGAGAGATAGAGAGATAGAGAGATAGAGAGATAGAGAGATAGAGAGATAGAGAGATAGAGAGATGGAAGATAGAAGATAGAGAGATAGAGAGATAGAGAGATAGAGAGATAGAGAGATAGAGAGATAGAGAGATAGAGAGATAGAGAGATAGAGAGATAGAGGATAGAGAGATAGAGAGATAGGAGATAGAGAGATAGGGAGATAGAGAGATAGAGAGATAGAGAGATAGAGAGATAGAGAGATAGAGAGATAGAAGATAGAGAGATAGAGAGATAGAGAGATAGAGAGATAGAGATAGAGAGATAGAGAGATAGAGAGATAGAGAGATAGAGAGATAGAGAGATAGAGAGATAGAGAGTTAGGAGATAGAGAGATAGAGAGATAGAGAGATAGAGAGATAGAGAGATAGAGAGATAGAGAGATAGAGAGATAGAGAGATAGAGAGATAGAGAGATAGAGAGATAGAGAGATAGAGAGATAGAGAGATAGAGAGATAGAGAGATAGAGAGATAGAGAGATAGAGAGATAGAGAGATAGAGAGATAGAGAGAGATAGAGAGAGATAGAGAGATAGAGAGATAGAGAGATAGAGAGATAGAGAGATAGAGAGATAGAGAGATAGAGAGATAGAGAGATAGAGAGATAGAGAGATAGAGAGATAGAGAGATAGAGAGATAGAGAAGAGAGATAGAGAGATAGAGAGATAGAGAGATAGAGAGATAGAGAGATAGAGAGATAGAGAGATAGAGAGATAGAGAGATAGAGAGATGGAGAGATAGAGAGATAGAGAGATAGAGAGATAGAGAGATAGAGAGATAGAAGATAGAGAGATAGAGAGATAGAACGATAGAGAGATAGAGAGATAGAGAGATAGAGAGATAGAGAGATAGAGAGATAGAGAAATAGAGAGATAGAGAGATAGAGAGATAGAGAGATAGAGAGATAGAGAGATAGAGAGATAGAGAGATAGAGAGATAGAGAGATAGAGAGATAGAGAGATAGAGAGATAAAGAGATAGAGAGATAGAGAGATAGAGAGATCGAGAGATAGAGAGATAGAGCAGATAGAGAGATAGAGAGATAGAGAGATAGAGAGATAGAGAGATAGAGAGATATAGAGATAGAGAGATAGAGAGATAGAGAGATAGAGAGATAGAGAAATATAGAGATAGAGAGATAGAGAGATAGAGAGATAGAGAGATAGAGAGATAGAGAGATAGAGAGATAGAGAGATAGAGAGATAGAGAGATAGAGAGATAGAGAGATAGAGAGATAGAGAGATAGAGAGATAGAGAGATAGAGAGATAGAGAGATAGAGAGATAGAGAGATAGAGAGATAGAGAGATAGAGAGATAGAGAGATAGAGAGATAGAGAGATAGAGAGATAGAGAGATAGAGAGATAGAGAGATAGAGAGATGAGAGGATAGAGAGATAGAGAGATAGAGAGATAGAGAGATAGAGAGATAGAGAGATAGAGAGATAGAGAGATAGAGAGATAGAGAGATAGAGAGATAGAGAGATAGAGAGATAGAGAGATAGAGAGATAGAGAGATAGAGAGATAGAGAGATAGAGAGATAGAGAGATAGAGAGATAGAGAGATAGAGAGATAGAGAGATAGAGAGATAGAGAGATAGAGAGATAGAGAGATAGAGAGATAGAGAGATAGAGAGATAGAGAGATAGAGAGATAGAGAGATAGAGAGATAGAGAGATAGAGAGATAGAGAGATAGAGAGATAGAGAGATAGAGAGATAGAGAGATAGAGAGATAGAGAGATAGAGAGATAGAGAGATAGAGAGATAGAGAGATAGAGAGATAGAGAGATAGAGAGATAGAGAGATAGAGAGATAGAGAGATAGAGAGATAGAGAGATAGAGAGATAGAGAGATAGAGAGATAGAGAGATAGAGAGATAGAGAGATAGAGAGATAGAGAGATAGAGAGATAGAGAGATAGAGAGATAGAGAGATAGAGAGATAGAGAGATAGAGAGATAGAGAGATAGAGAGATGGAAAGATAGAAAGATAGAGAGATAGAGAGATAGAGAGATAGAGAGATAGAGAGATAGAGAGATAGAGAGATAGAGAGATAGAGAGATAGAGAGATAGAGAGATAGGGAGATAGAGAGATAGAGAGATAGAGAGATAAAGAGATAGAGAGATAGAGAGATAGAGAGATAGAGAGATAGAAAGATAGAGAGATAGAGAGATAGAGAGATAGAGAGATAGAGAGATAGAGAGATAGAGAGATAGAGAGATAGAGAGATAGAGAGATAGAGAGATAGAGAGATAGAGAGATAGAGAGATAGAGAGATAGAGAGATAGAGATATAGAGAGATAGAGAGATAGAGAGATAGAGAGATAGAGAGATAGAGAGATAGAGAGATAGAGAGATAGAGAGATAGAGAGATAGAGAGATAGAGAGATAGAGAGATAGAGAGATAGAGAGATAGAGAGATAGAGAGATAGAGAGATAGAGAGATAGAGAGATAGAGAGATAGAGAGATAGAGAGATAGAGAGATAGAGAGATAGAGAGATAGAGAGATAGAGACGTAGAGAGATAGAGAGACGGAGAGATAGAAAGATAGAGAGATAGAGAGATAGAGAGATAGAAAGATAGAAAGATAGAGAGATAGAGAGATAGAGAGATAGAACGATAGAGAGATAGAGAGATAGAGAGATAGAGAGATAGAGAGATAGAGAGATAGAGAGATAGAGAAATAGAGAGATAGAGAGATAGAGAGATAGAGAGATAGAGAGATAGAGAGATAGAGAGATATAGAGATAGAGAGATAGAGAGATAGAGAGATAGAGAGATAGAGAAATAGAGAGATAGAGAGATAGAGAGATAGAGAGATAGAGAGATAGAGAGATAGAGAGATAGAGAGATAGAGAGATAGAGAGATAGAGAGATAGAGAGATAGAGAGATAGAGAGATAGAGAGATAGAGAGATAGAAAGATAGAGAGATAGAGAGATAGAGAGATAGAGAGATAGAGAGATAGAGAGATAGAGAGATAGAGAGATAGAGAGATAGAGAGATAGAGAGATAGAGAGATAGAGAGATAGAGAGATAGAGAGATAGAGAGATAGAGAGATAGAGAGATAGAGAGATAGAGAGATAGAGAGATAGAGAGATAGAGAGATAGAGAGATAGAAAGATAGGGAGATAGAGAGATAGAGAGATAGAGAGATAGAGAGATAGAGAGATAGAGAGATAGAGAGATAGAGAGATAGAGAGATAGAGAGATAGAAAGATAGAGAGATAGAGAGATAGAGAGATAGAGAGATAGAGAGATAGAGAGATAGAGAGATA
>CAXAQZ010000992.1:7500-17500 GCA_963971145.1 Sussaba pulchella | reverse complement strand
GGTTAAAATATGTATATTGATATTTAAGTTGCACGATACACGAGAGTAAACTTTTATTACGCGACTTACAGGATCACCGCGGAGTCAGTCTGTTCGTTTCGCGTAAAAAGAATTATGTCGTACGGAACACTTGTACAGTTTCAGATTTATAACCGCTCGGAAACTTCGCAAACATTTACTTCGTACCCGAGATGCTACGCGTATATAATTTCTTAGTCGCGCTGACGCTAAGTACAGAAGATACAGACGGAATGACCGAAGAGCCTGGCACGCAGGCCAGTAATATAACTGTTCAGATGTTGGTGGGGATAGCCTCCTCTCGAGCTGCGTCGCTGAGGCGATGCGCGCGCATTATTCTAAGTCTAAGGCCCGTGGGAAGAGACGTTTGGTGCTCGAGTCTCGGGCCAACGGATGTTATGTCTACACTCGCCGACAGTGGAGTGAGGCGTTCGGTGCTCGAGTCTCGAGCCAACGGATGTTATGTCTACACTCGCCGACAGAGGAGTGGAGTGAGACGCTTGGCGTTCGAACCTCGGGCCAGCGGATGTTATGTCTACACTCGCCGACAGAGGAGTGGAGTGAGACGTTTGGCGTTCGAACCTTGGGCCGGCGGATGTTATGTCTACACTCGCCGACAGAGGAGTGGAGTGAGACGTTTGGCGTTCGAATCTTGGGCCGGCGGATGTTATGTCTACGCTCGCCGACTGTCGCATCGACCGCTGACGGCTCGATGAAGCGTGGGAGCCTAAGCGTGAATACAATGTTAAAAGGTCGTATGTAGAGTACAGTCGATATTGTCATACCTGAAGTACAGTAGATGCTTCTTAACGCAAGGTATAATAGTGAATGTCGTATAGAATGTATAAAAAAAATATGTCGAGTCTCGTACGTTGAGTATTAGTGGAAGTACAGTATGGGCTGCTACGTAATTAATATAGAAACTGTCATATGTGTGTGTGTGCAGTACATGAGTAGAATATACGACCTCTTTAAGCTTATAGAATATAATAATCGTAAAAGTAGGAGTACAGGGTTACATATGTATGGTTATTTATTCTGCACCCGATAATAACGTATATTGCTGATTACATATAAGAGTAAAGATATTTTATATAAGTCGGAGTCGATCTCGGGACGTAACACGCCCCTCCTTACGTTCGAACATAGTGCCTATGCTCTAAGTTCGAATATTGGCAAGACGATCGCTAAGGTCCGGTTCGACTCCGGAAAGTCTAATAGGTTCTTGGGGTCGTAAATCGGGGTAAATCGAAGATCGTTCAGGTGCGCTCGGTGTCTCAGGTGTTGTTGATCTTTCGGGACTCACGATGACTTCGCGCAGCTGTTCGTTGTTGCTGACCTCGGTTTGCCTTTGCAATTCCTTTTTGTGGGCTAGCATTAGCAGAAGGCCTGTGATGGAGTTCCAAACGGCACCGAGCAGATACAAGCTCCAGCCGTAAAGCGAATGAAGCGCATATCCGTGCACACATGTGTCGATTGAAAATTTGATGATGCGAATTATTAGGAAGATCCCGATGAGGCCTGCACTGGCAGTGCCAAACTCGAGAAAGATTGACCACATCTTGTCTGCGGCGTTTTCGGCGATGCGATTGAGAGTATTTTCGTCCAGCAGTCCTTGCAGAGAGATTGTCCCTGGGGCGATGCCGTATCCTGCTGAACCTCTTGCCAGATGATTAAGCAAGCCGGGTTTTTCTGCGGGGAACATGATTCTGTCCCGCAGCTGTTGTATGTCAGTTTCGGAATATATGCCACTGATCGCAAGGTCACTGGGTGACACATATCTCCAAGTAGGTCTTTTGAGAGGTTGTAACTGTTGTGGTTGGATTACCTCGATTGGTTGTGGTGTGAATCGATACCAAGTTCCCTCGATTTGATATTGCGTGGGAAGCAAAGGATCACATTCGACTTGGGTTGCTGATTTTAATAGCATTCTTGAGGTTGTAGACAGAAAGTAGGTCCCGTTGTTGTATGTCACGGGTAGCTCGTTGTAACAAACAGATGTTTTCCTTAGCTTGCAGTCGACGGCCACGCACTTGACGATGTGTGCTACCTCCCCTGCGATGACTGCCATGTAGCCTGGGCCTTTCATGACGGTGTACGCGAATTTCTCGGGTAGGATAGCTGCAGTCGATAACGCGTTCTGCAACACTTGTCGTTCCAGTTTGCACCGTTGCGTCACCACGTCCTTGTACAAGCCTTTGATTTGTGTACGCACGTGCTTCTCAACATAAACAAATTTTGAATTAATGTATGAGAAGATGTCAAGGTTGTTGACTGAGACCTTTCGCATGGTGGCAGGCGATTGTCCCCTTGATGTTTCCAGGATGAATAATTTCGGATGTTCTGTACGAATTAGGGTGTAGCCACAGATCGGATACTCTGCATGTTTCGCCAGAGCAAACGTTGTCGACTGGGTGTTAAGCGTGTAAACATCTGGTGCACGCTTTCCGTCTTCCGTTGATTCCAATTTCGTAGCTAAGCCTTCGTACAGTACGTCGTAACGTGAGAATCCGCAAGTGTCGATGGGTGCCATGCTCCAGAAGGCACTGTTGCCTTGGTTGTCCATGCACTGCTCGTCGCTGAGGGTACATTGTGTTCCTGATGGTAGCAGAATTTTTCCCTGAGCGAAGTTGACCGTGGCGTGATAGTTGTAGATCCCAATTTTAACGGTAGCAGTGACGAACACGTCGCTCCAGCTACCATATGGGTCACTGTAGTGTGTTTCCTCGCAGTTCCCATCTGTGTCGAGGCCACCTCCCATGGTGATCGATCGGTAGGCTGTTGCGTTTTTCTGGAGTCCAATGATTTCGGCAGTAAATCCGAGACGAATTATGCCGGTTTCTTGGAGACGCCGACATGCTTTTTCGTCCAGGTCGTGAAGATAAGTTTGTCGACCGCCCTGCACTGCAGAGTTATGAGAATGCATTCCGCAGTGGGTGATGGTTCGGTCGATCTCAACCTTGCACTGAATGACCTCGGTGCTGTCGAATTCCGAGAGCTGCAAGAGTTGAATGTAGGTCGATGTTGGCTTAGGTTCGGGGATCGGATCATCACATTCCCCGACGTCGTTGAGCGATATAGTGGTGGCGTTCAAAACAGAACCTCCACAGTCGTACCCGATGATGGCACGGGCTTCGGTGAAATAGAGGCACAGGGCCAAGATGACCTTGGTAACACGCATCCTGCAACAGAGTTACGGTTTCAATTGCGTGAGGCGTAGTTTGTTCGTGTGGACGATCCTGTGTCTCCCTTTATGGTCAATTTTAACGTTTCCCCCCGAAAGCAATTCTACGACTTTACAGGGTTCCGAGTATTGATCTCCAAATTTCCCACCCGTAGGTTCTTTTAGCATAAGTACTGTATCACCTACGCCAAAATCTTGTGGGTTTATTTTTCGATCGTAATAATTTTTTGATTTTTCTTTCGCATGTTTCAGATTTTCGGCAGCTAGCTCCTGGACCCCGTGGATTTTAGTGAACAGGTCCTTGAGGTAGTCCGTGTACGATTGATCCTGATGTTCTTCGACTCCTTGGTGATTCGAGGGTTGTCTGGCCAGCTTACCGAAGACGAGTTCGTGTGGACTAAAGCCGGTACCCTCGTGTTGACTTGTGTTGTACGAGAACATAGCCATTTCAAGTAGCTCGTCCCATTCGTGGTGGCGGTCGACGTACTGCTTTAAATATTCCGTCAGCACGTGATGCGAGCGCTCGATAGAGCCGTTCGTTTGCGGATGGAAGGCCGTAGTTCTGCATTGTTTGATACGAAATTTCTTAGCAATGTTGCGCATCAAGCTACTACAGAAGTTTGCGCCCTGGTCGGTGAGAAGAGCCTTGGGTGCCCCAAACCTCGCGATGAAATTCTTCGTGAAGGCGTTCGAAATGTCAATGGATGTGGTGCCGTTGAGGGGAATGGCTAGCGAATATTTAGTGAGAAGGTCCTGAATCGTAAGTATATGGGTGTTACCTTTATTGGTCGCCCGCAAGGGCCCTACAATATCCATAGATATTTTGTCGAATGCCGCACCTGGCGTGTCGGTTAGTACCATTGGTTGTTTTGTTTTTACTCTAACTAACTTCTTGAGTTGACACCCTCGGCAGTGTTGTATATACTCCTGAATTTCTTTTTTCATATTTTTCCAAAAATATTTATCGCGAATACGTTTGTACGTTTTGTTAACGCCCTTGTGACCACCCAGGAGTGAGTCGTGATTTTCGATAATAATAGCGCTTCTGTCCCTTTCTGAAGGCGTGATTATTAATTGTTGACAAATTGTTACTAACATTGGTACGTCGTGTAAATGATCTTTTATGCTACATTCGATGTCGACCCATGGTATGTGGTCGATCGCATCGGTTTTTGCAAAGCTTAAGGAAATTAATTGCAATTCCTGGATCGCGTCTCTGAGTGATGTTAAAGTTTCGTTAAGATCGTCGATCGAGGCGTTCGCTCGTAGATCTGATTTTATTGGTAGTAAGAAAATCCGTTTATTTTTAATGAGCAACGGTCGTACTCTACAGAAAGTAAGGTCTGTGACCTTAGGCAATTGTCCAATAGAATCAAGATCTTTCGCTCCAGCGTCGACCGGCTGGCCTTTAGTAGTGACGAAGCAGACCAGGCTATCGTTTTGCATTGTCAGCCTGTCTCTCGTTGTTCTCATTCGGAATGTCTCGCTCACCCCGCTTGGTGTCTGAGTCAAATTATACGGTACAGTGGCAGGATCGAATATTTCAGAGTCGTCGTCTGATGAATCGTCGCTTTCGCCAGGCGCGCCCGCAACGTCCGAATCCCTGTTATCGCCGTCGGTTTCGGCTGGCTGCTCTACCGTTTTGTTATCGATATCTCGCGGCGTTGCCAAGCCTAAGTCGGGGCGCGCTTCGTTTTCGTTCTGAGTGGATTCGGGTGTTACGGATGACCTCGGATCGAATATAGACGATTCGTCGTCGATGTCTAAGTCGTTGCTCGCGTTGGTATGGGGCGTGACCACTAAGACAGACGTCTCTGGCGGGTTACGCGAGAGCGCATCGGCGTTGCCGTTAATTCTACCGGGCTTGTATATTATTTTGTATTGATAATTTGCTAGCTTGAGTCTCCAATGGACCAAACGGTTAGCCGGATCTTTTATCGAGTGAAGCCAGACGAGCGGCTTATGGTCGGTGACGAGTGTGAATTCTCGACCGTATACATATGGTCTGAACTGTGTTACCGCATATACTATAGCCAAGAGTTCTTTCTCTATAGTCGAATAATTCTCCTCTGCCTTTGTGAGAGTTCTCGAAGTATACGATACCGGCCTATCTTTACCGACAACGCCCTGGCTTATTATCGCGCCTATAGCACTGTTCGATGCGTCCGTTGTTATAATGAATGGTTTTGTAAAATCCGGGTGCTGAAGGACAGGGGCATTACACAGTGCCTCTTTGAGCGTTGAGAAGGCTTGCTCCTGTGCGTCAGTCCACACGAATGTACTTTGCTTTTTTAATAATTGCGTCATTGGTCGCGCAATAGCTGAGAAATTTTCGATAAATCTGCGGTAATATCCCGCTAATCCAAGAAATTGTTTGATTTTCGTAGGAGTATCGGGACGAGGATAATTTTTAATGGAATCGAGTTTACGGGGGTCAGGTTTTACCCCTTCTTCACTAAGTACGTGGCCCAGATAGGCCACCTCCTTGCGAAGAAACTCGCACTTGTCTGGTTGTAGGCTGAGATTGGCTTTACGAAGGCGTTCGACAAGCCTTCGGTATTTAATAGCGTGCTCTTGAAGAGAGCTCGCGTAGATAACGATATCATCTAGATAAACAAAAAGTTCCGTTCCTTGTAGTCCGCACAACACCCTGTCCATAAGACGTTGGAACGTTGCGGGAGCATTTTTAAGCCCAAATGGCATGCGGCTAAATTGATAATGGCCAAATGGCGTAGAAAATGCCGTTTTCGGCGCGTCGACTGAATTTATTTTGATTTGATGGAACCCGCTGGCCAAATCGAAAACGGAAAAATATTTGGCGCTACCAAGTTGATCAAGAATCTCAGTAATATTGGGTAGCGGGTAAGCATCACCAATAGTTTTTTCGTTAAGACCTCTGTAATCGATTACCATCCGCCATCGTGGTTTACCGGAAGAATCTGCTTTTTTAGGAACGATCCATACGGGTGAACTATAGGGTGATTCGGATGGCTCGATAATTTTTCCCGTAATGAGGTCTGTCACCTGTTTAGTTATTTCATCCTTATGCGCGGGTGGAAATCTATATTGTCGCGTAAAAACAGGTTGGTCATCAGTTGTCGTGATTTTATGTTCTATCGCGTTAGTCGGTTCTAAATGAGCACCGGGTATATGAAATAAGTCGGCACTCTCGTCGATCAGTGAATATATGCTGTCTCGCTCCTCCTCATTCAAGTGCTCGAGGCGGAGGAGAGTCTTCACTTTATCGGCTTTCGATTTGATTCCGTCATTCGTAACGCATGCAGTTAACACGTGTGTGTCCTTGAGCTGGAAGAGCTCGTATGGTTCGAGAGTCTGTGGGGGTAATAGAATATCTACGTCGTGCTCGGTTGTGTTGGAGACTTTAATATATATTAACCCGTTGTGATTCGTAACGAGGGCTTCGCCTGCGTAGATACCGTCGCCCAGATCTAAACGAGGAATATAACCGTCCGTCGTGTCTGTGTTTATAACCTTGGCCGAGACGACGCGGCTTGACCGCTGGGGAATGAGAGTCTTAAAAGATGTCTTGAATGGGAGCACGTGATTGCTCCATGTGACTGCTTCACGATCCCAATCTATAGTAGCCCTATTCAGTCCGTGAAATTCGGATCCTAATATAGCCGCTTGCTGGATTGGAAATTCGTCATCGACAATATGAAATGTACTTTTAGTTTCTACTATATCGATTTCGGTTTCCCCTCTGGTGTAGACCGGTGTCTCTGAAATGCCTTGCAATTTTAAAATGGAATACGGATTGACTGCGACGTCTTCGCATAATGCGCTCTTTTTTATTAAATTTGGATCGCATCCGGAATCTACTAGGAAGTCATTTTTGTCCTTAAGCTGAGGTGACGCAATTTCTACTACCGGTATATACGAAGAATGACTTAATCGGACGTTTGCTGTTCGGACGACTCGCTCGACGGGCCGTCCTCCGCTTGTATATATTTCACGGGGCGCTGTTGAGCGATCTCCGTCCGACTGGTCCCCTGTTCCATCGGACGGGGCTTCGCGTTTCCCGAATATTTTTCGTTCCGTTGTTTCGCGAAACATTGCTCAATCGTATGGCCTTGCTTGTTACAATACGAGCAAACTGCGCCTTCCGTGCGCGGAAGCGGTTTGCGTTTTGGTCTGAGTTCTGGGTGAATAGCCCAGCATTTTTCTGCGAGATGCCCCTTTTTGTTACATTGCGGACAAACTACAGATTGCGAGGAGGACGAAGACGCGATTTTAACCGATGCTGTTGGAGATGTTTCTTTAATTTCCGGCTTGAAACGAGTATTATCGCGATCTATTTCTTTCTCGACGCGAATGGCAGTTGCGTAGGCATCGGTGAGACTCTCGTATCCCTCTAATTTTAATCGGAATCTGTAATCTGGTGGCAACCCGGCAATGAAACAGTCGAGGGTTTCTTTTTCGAGATATTGTTTGTTTAGCGCCGAGAGCTCTCCGAGGCCCGCGGTTTCTCCATCAATTATGGCGCAATGGAGGTCTTTGACTCGACTGATGTAATCAATGATATGTTCATTTTTTGTTTTTGCAATGCTCCCGAGGTCACCGCGGTACTGATTGACTGTCTTTGCACTACCAAAAATTGTCTTTAACTTGTTACAAAAATCGCCAATTGTCAAAAAGGTGTCGTCTTCGACAGCAGTGTAGGCTCTACCCTTGAGTTTGTTTCTAAGAAGTCGAGCCACGATGGCTTCGTTTACCGGCGGGAATAGCTCGCGTATCCGCTGGCATGCGCGTGAGAATTTTAATACGGGCATATTCACGCCGTCGAACGTCGGTACTGCTTCTAAGGCGTCCTTGTATGAGAGAGACGGGTTGTTGGTTCGCGGACCAAGAAATGCATCCGGGGATACGTTAACGTTATTTCGATTATTTGCCGAATTTCTCAATTCCGCCATCTCTCTTTTAAGTTGCGTTAATTCATCAAATACTGCGGACATCGGGTGTTCTGGGGTGCTACCGGGTGGTCCGTACGCACCGTCTTCGGGAGTTTTAAATTCAGCGAAGCGCTTTGCTTGTAGCTGTTCTTGTTCTATGAGTTTATTTTCGCGTTCCAATATAGTATTAAAATCTTTCTTTAAACCTTTTTCACGGTCTTGAATTGCTTTTTGTTGGTTTTTTAATTCTTTCTCAAATTCGAGCAGCCTTTGTTCGTCAGCACGGAGTTCTTCCTCCGTCTTTTCGCCTAATTTCTTTGAGCGTGTCGAAGCCATTTTGACCGATATGAATAATGGAGTGAGTTCGGAAATAAACCAGTGACTTTAAAGGATCCCACCGCTGTCACCAGAAATTTACTGTTACGTCGCGGATGCAAATGTTATATTTTTAAAAAGCAAAATTTGGAAACGCGCGAAATAACAGGTATTGATCCTCAATTTGCACGAGAATGTGCTCGTCCGGGATGAGGACTAAAAGGACTAATTTATTTCCGAATATTGAATAGAGTGTGTGTATTATTTATTAATTATGTGTTGTACCTTTCGATGATTATTCGAGCGGAAGAGCGTAGAGGGTGATGATGGCTTGGTTGTACGTGATGGCCTCGACGTCGGAATTGGGTCGATCAGCTGTGCTGGTAACTGCCTCGAGGTCAGCCGTTCTTTGCCGTACGAGCTCTATCGGTGTTGGAAGAATGACGTCGGAAATAATCCGAGGTAGTATAGGTGTCGCGTTCACGAACTCGACGATTTCTTTTAAAGCGAGATATAGTCTTTTCTCTGGCACACTATGTCCCGGCGGACTTTTACTTTTACCGAGCTTAATAGCGTCCCGTCTTCGAGAGTTGAATTTACAACCGCCTCGCCTTCTACCCATAGGATGTATACGCGACGGTTAGCAGCGGACGTGGCTGTTCGGGTTATCGTGACGGATGTTGTTATTCAGATAAAATAGGCTGGGAAGTGCCGGCTAGCTACAGCCTCCAGTGCTCGAGACAATGAGCACTGCGACGTGGCTGTTGCGTAGAGGCACGAACGAGGTAGAGGAGGAAGCGAGGAATGTGCTACGCGTGTATGACAGAGGAGGCACAAAGAGTATGACGAGTTTAGCTTGGGAATGAATAAAAGAACCACTACAAGTTTCTGCGTCGAGTGCGCAAGCGACTGCGCGACAAGGAGGCGAACGAGTAATGATTACAACACAGGAGAGTCACAGCAGAGTAAAAGAATCGATACAAGTTTCGGGCGTCCAGTGCGCAGGTGTATGCGCGACAAAGAGGCGAACGAGTAACGATTGAGATAGAGTGAGATGAGAGAATCGTTGCGAGTTTCAGCATCTACTGCATGTGGCAGAGAGGCGAACGAGCAATGATTGAGATGAAACGAGTTTGAAAGTAGAATAGGTTGTAACAAGGTTAATAAGCGTTTTCTATGGGATTTTCGATGATGGAGATAATATCGAAGCGGGTGAAGTCAAGGAGACACTGATGTTACACCGTAAATGGTTAAAATATGTATATTGATATTTAAGTTGCACGATACACGAGAGTAAACTTTTATTACGCGACTTACAGGATCACCGCGGAGTCAGTCTGTTCGTTTCGCGTAAAAAGAATTATGTCGTACGGAACACTTGTACAGTTTCAGATTTATAACCGCTCGGAAACTTCGCAAACATTTACTTCGTACCCGAGATGCTACGCGTATATAATTTCTTAGTCGCGCTGACGCTAAGTACAGAAGATACAGACGGAATGACCGAAGAGCCTGGCACGCAGGCCAGTAATATAACTGTTCAGATGTTGGTGGGGATAGCCTCCTCTCGAGC
>CAXAQZ010000991.1:48268-69201 GCA_963971145.1 Sussaba pulchella | reverse complement strand
TAATTTATCAATTTATATATTTATTAATTTATTAATTTATTAATTTATTAATTTATTAATTTATTAATTTATTAATTTATTAATTTATTAATTTATTAATTTATTAATTTATTAATTTATTAATTTATTAATTTATTAATTTATTGATTTATTAATTTATTAATTTATTAATTTATCAATTAATTGATTTATTAATTATTTATTAATTAATCAATTAATCAGGTTATCAATTTATCAATTTCATCAATTTTATCAATTTATTAATTTATTAAGTTATTAACTTATTAATTCATTAATTTATCAAGTTATGAATTTATTCATTCATTAAGTAATAAATTTATTAATTTATTGATTTATTAAGTCATTAATTCATTAACTTATTGATTTATTGAGTTATTTATTTATTAATTTATCAATTTATTATCCTATTAATTTAATAATTTATTAATTTATTAATTTATTAATTTATTAATTTATTAATTTATCAATATATTCATTCATTAATTTATTAATTTATTAATTTATTAATTTATTAATTTATTAATTTATTAATTTATTAATTTATTAGTTTATTAATTTATTAATTTATTAATTTATTAATTTATTAATTCATTAATTTATTAATTTATTAATCTATTAATTTATTAATTTATTAATTTATTAATTTATTAATTTATTAATTTATTAATTTATTAATTTATTAATTTATTAATTTATTAATTTATGAATTCATTAATTTAGTGATTTATTAATTTATTGATTTATTAATTTATTAATTTATTAATTTATTAATTTATTAATTTATTAATTTATTAATTTATTAATTTATTAATTTATTAATTTATTAATTTATTAATTCATTAATTTATTAATTTATTAATTTATTAATTTATTAATTTATTAATTTATTAATTTATTAATTTATTTATTTATTAATTTATTAATTTAATAATTTATTGATTTATTTATTTATTAATTTATTAATTTATTCATTAATTAATTTATTAATTTATTAATTTAATTATTTATTTATTTATTAGATTATTTATTTATTAATTTATTTATTAATCTATTAATTTATTAATTTATTAATTCAATAATTTATTAATTTATTCATTAATTCGTTCATTAGTTTATTAATTTATTCATTTACCAATTCAATAATTTATTAATTTATTAATTTTATAATATGGTAACTTATTAATTCATTGATTTAGTAGATTATTAATTTATCAATTTATTGATCTATTGATTCATTAATTTATCAATTCATTAATTTATTATTTTATCAATTTATTGATTTATTAATTTATTAATTCATTAGGTTATTAAATTATCAATTTATCAATCCATTAATTGATAAATTTTTTGATCCATTAATGGATTCATTTAATAATTCATTAAATTATTAATTTATCAATTTATGAATTTATATATTCATCAATCTATTAATTTATTAATTTATTGATTTATTCTTTTATTAATTCATTAATTCATCAATTCATTAATTTATTAATTGATTAATTGATTAATTCATTAATTTATTAATTTATTAATTTATTAATTTATTAATTTATTAATTGATTAATTGATTAATTTATTAATTTATTAATTTATTAATTTATTAATTTATTAATTTATTAATTTATGAATTTATTAATTTATTAATTTATTAATTTATTAATTTATTAATTTATTAATTTATTAATTTATTAATTTATTAATTTATTAATTTATTAATTTATTAATTTAATAATTTCTTGATTTAATTATTTATTTATTAATTAATCAATTAATTTATTTATTTATTAATTTATCAATTCATTAATTTATTAATTTATCAATTTATTAATTTATTAATTTATTAATTTATTAATTCGTTAATTTATCAATTTATTAATTCATTAATTTATTCATTTATTGATTTATTAATTTATCAAATTATTAATTTATTAATTTATTAATTTATTGATTTATTAATTTATCAAGTTATTAATTTCTTAATTTATTAATTTATAATTTTATTTATTCATTAATTTATCAATTCATTAATTCATTAATTTATTCATCCATTAATTTATTAATTTATTGATTTATTAATTTATTAATTTATTAATTTATTAATTTATTAATTTATTAATTTATTAATTTATTAATTTATTAATTTATTAATTTATTAATTTATTAATTTATTAATTTATTAATTTATTAATTTATTAATTTATTAATTTATTAATTTATTAATTTATTAATTTATTAATTTATTAATTTATTAATTTATTAATTTATTTATTTATTAATTTATTAATTTATTAATTTATTAATTTATCAATTTATTAATTTATTAATTTATTAATTTATTAATTTATTAATTTATTAATTTATTAATTTATTAATTTATCAATTTATTATCTTAATCATTTTTTGCTTGATTAATTTATTAATGCAATAATCAACCGATTTATTGATTTATTAATTCATTAGTTTATTAATTAATTTATTTATTAATTTTTTGATTAATTAATTTATTAATTCATCAATTTATTAATTTATCAATTTCTTTATTTATTCATTTTTCAATTCATTAATTTATTAATTTATTAATTTATTAATTTATTAATTTATTAATTTATTAATTTATTAATTTATTAATTTATTAATTTATTAATTTATTAATTTATTAATTTATTAATTTATTAATTTATTAATTTATTAATTTATTAATTTATTAATTTATTAATTCATTAATTTAGTGATTTATTAATTTATTGATTTATTAATTTATTAATTTATTAATTTATTAATTTATTAATGTATTAATTTATTAATTTATTAATTTATTAATTTATTAATTTATTAATTTATTAATTTATTAATTTATTAATTTATTAATTTATTAATTTATTAATTTATTAATTTATTAATTTATTAATTTATTAATTTATTAATTTATTTATTTATTAATTTATTAATTTAATAATTTATTGATTTATTTATTTATTAATTTATTAATTTATTCATTAATTAATTTATTAATTTATTAATTTAATTATTTATTTATTTATTAGATTATTTATTTATTAATTTATTTATTAATCTATTAATTTATTAATTTATTAATTCAATAATTTATTAATTTATTTATTAATTCATTCATTAGTTTATTAATTTATTCATTTACCAATTCAATAATTTATTAATTTATTAATTTTATAATATGGTAACTTATTAATTTATCGATTTAGTAATTTATTAATTTATCAATTTATTGATCTATTGATTCATTAATTTATCAATTCATTAATTTATTATTTTATCAATTTATTGATTTATTAATTTATTAATTCATTAGGTTATTAAATTATCAATTTATCAATCCATTAATTGATAATTTTTTTAATCCATTAATTGATTTATTTAATAATTCATGAAATTATTAATTTATCAATTTATGAATTTATATATTCATCAATCTATTAATTTATTAATTTATTGATTTATTCTTTTATTAATTCATTAATTGATCAATTCATTAATTTATTAATTTATTAATTTATTAATTTATTAATTTATTAATTTATTAATTCATTAATTTATTAATTTATTAATTTATTAATTTATTAATTTATTAATTTATTAATTTATTAATTTATTAATTTATTAATTTATTAATTTATTAATTTATTAATTTATTAATTTATTAATTTATTAATTTATTAATTTTTCAATTGATTTATTTATTTATTTATTTATTTATTTATGAATTTATTAATTGATGAATTTATTAATTTCTTAATTTATTAATTTATCAATTTATTAATTTATTAATTTATTAATTTATTAATTTATTAATTTATTAATTTATTAATTTATTAATTTATTAATTTATTAATTTATTCATTTATTAATTTATCGATTTAGTTATTTATTAATTTATCAATTTATTGATCTATTGATTCATTAATTTATCAATTCATTAATTTATTATTTTATCAATTTATTGATTTATTAATTTATTAATTCATTAGGTTATTAAATTATCAATTTATCAATCCATTAATTGATAAATTTTTTAATCCATTAATTGATTCATTTAATAATTCATGAAATTATTAATTTATCAATTTATGAATTTATATATTCATCAATCTATTAATTTATTAATTTATTGATTTATTCTTTATTAATTCATTAATTGATCAATTCATTAATTTATTAATTTATTAATTTATTAATTTATTAATTTATTAATTCATTAATTTATTAATTTATCAATTTATTAATTTATTAATTTATTAATTTATTAATTTATTAATTTATTAATTTATTAATTTATTAATTTATTAATTTATTAATTTATTAATTTATTAATTTATTAATTTATTAATTTATTAATTTTTCAATTGATTTATTTATTTATTTATTTATTTATTTATGAATTTATTAATTTCTTAATTTCTTAATTTATCAATTTATTAATTTATTAATTTATTAATTTATTAATTTATTAATTTATTAATTTATTCATTTATTAATTTATTCATTTATTAATTTATTCATTTATTAATTTATTAATTTATTAATTTATTAATTTATTAATTTATTAATTTATTACTTTATTCATTCATTAATTCATTAATTTATTCATTTATTAATTTATCAATTAATTAATTTATCAATTTATTAGATTATTTATTTAATTATTTATTAATTTATTAATTTATTAATTTATTAATTTATTAATTTATTAATTTATTAATTTATTAATTTATTAATTTATTAATTTATTAATTTATTAATTTATTAATTTATTAATTTATTAATTTATTAATTTATTAATTTATCAATTTATTAATTTATTAATTTATTAATTTATTAATTTATCAATTTATTAATTTATTAATTTATTAATTTATTAATTTATTAATTTATTAATTTATTAATTTATTAATTTATTAATTAATTGATTTATTAATTCATTTATTTATTTATTAATCAATTAATCAGGTTATCAATTTATCAATTTTATCAATTTTATCAATTTATTAATTTACTAAGTTATTAACTTATTAATTCATTAATTTATTAAGTAATGAATTAATTCATTCATTAAGTAATTAATTTATTAATTTATTGATTTATTAAGTCATTAATTCATTAACTTATTGATTTATTGAGTTATTTATTCATTATTTTATCAATTTATTATCTTAATAATTTAATAATTTATTAATTTAATAATTTATTAATTTATCAATTTATTAATTTGATAATTTATTAATTTATTAATTGATTAATTTATTAATTTATTAATTTATTAATTTATTAATTTATTAATTTATTAATTTATTAATTTATTAATTTATTAATTTATTAATTTATTAATTTATTAATTTATTAATTTATTCATTTATTCATTTATTAATTTATCAATTTATTGATTTATTAATTTATTAATTGATTAATTTATTAATTTATTAATTTATTAATTTATTAATTTATTAATTTATTAATTTATTAATTTATTAATTTATTAATTTATTAATTTATTAATTTATTAATTTATTAATTTATTAATTTATTAATTTATTAATTTATTAATTTATTAATTTATTAATTTACTAATTTATTAATTTATTAATTTATTAATTTATTAATTTATTAATTTATTAATTTATTAATTTATTAATTTATTAATTTATTAATTTATTAATTTATTAATTTATTAATTTATTAATTTATTAATTTATTGATTTATTGATTTATTAATTTATTAATTTATTAATTTATTAATTTATTAATTTATTAATTTATTAATTTATTAATTTATTGATTTATTAATTTATTAATTTATTAATTTATTAATTAATTGATTTATTAATTCATTTATTTATTTATTAATCAATTAATCAGGTTATCAATTTATCAATTTTATCAATTTTATCAATTTACTAATTTATTAAGTTATTAACTTATTAATTCATTAATTTATTAAGTAATGAATTAATTCATTCATTAAGTAATTAATTTACTAATTTATTGATCTATTAAGTCATTAATTCATTAACTTATTGATTTATTAAGTTATTTATTCATTAATTTATCAATTTATTATCTTATTAATTCAATAATTTATTAATTTAATAATTTATTAATTTATCAATTTATTAATTTAATAATTTATTAATTTATTAATTGATTAATTTATTAATTTATTAATTTATTAATTTATTAATTTATTAATCTATTAATTTATTAATTTATTAATTTATTAATTTATTAATTTATTAATTTATCAATTTATTGATTTATCAATTTATTAATTTATTAATTTATTTATTTATCAATTTATTAATTTATTAATTTATTAATTTATTAATTTATTAATTTATTAATTTATTAATTTATTTATTTATTTATTTATTTATTTATTAATTCACTAATTTATTAATTTATTAATTTATTAATTTATTAATTTATTAATTTATTAATCTATTAATTTATTGATTTATTGATTTATTAATTTATTAATTTATTAATTAATTAATTTATTAATTTATTAATTTATTAATTTATTGATTTATTAATTTATTAATTTATTGATTTATTCATTCATTAATTTATAAATTTATTAATTCATTAATTTATTAATTTATTAATTTATTAATTTATTAATTTATTAATTTATTGATTCATTAATTTATTAATTTAATAATTTATTAATTTATTAATTTATTAATTTATTAATTTATTAATTTATTAATTTATTAATTTATTAATTTATTAATTTATTAATTTATTAATTTATTAATTTATTAATTTATTAATTTATTAATTTATTAATTTGATTATTTATTAATTTATTAATTAATTAATTAATTAATTTATTAATTTGATTATTTATTTATTTATTAGATTATTTATTTATTAATTTATTTATTAATCTATTAATTTATTAATTTATTAATTCAATAATTTATTAATTTATTCATTTATACATTCATTAGTTTATTAATTTATTCATTTACCAATTCAATAATTTATTAATTTATTAATTTTATAATATGGTAACTTATTAATTTATCGATTTAGTAATTTATTAATTCATCAATTTATTGATCTATTGATTCATTAATTTATCAATTCATTAATTTCCTATTTTATCAATTTATTGATTTATCAATTTATTAATTCATTAGGTTATTAAACTATCAATTTATCAATCCATTAATTGATAAATTTTTTAATCCATTAATTGATTTATTTAATAATTCATTAAATTATTAATTTATCAATTTATGAATTTATATATTTATCAATCTATTAATTTATTATTTTATTGATTTATTCTTTTATTAATTCATTAATTTATCAATTCATTAATTTATTGATTTATTAATTTATTAATTTATTAATTTATTAATTCATTAATTTATTAATTTATTAATTGATTAATTCATTAATTTATTAATTTATTAATGAATTAATTTATTAATTTATTAATTTATTAATTTATTAATTTATTAATTTATTAATTTATTAATTTATTAATTTATTAATTTATTAATTTATTAATTTATTAATTTATTAATTTCTTAATTCATTTATTTATTTATTTATTAATTTATTTATTTATTAATTTATTAATTCATCAATTTATCAATTTATTAATTTATCAATTTATTAATTTATTAATTTATTAATTCATTTATTTATCAATTTATTAATTTATTAATTTATTAATTTATTGATTCATTAATTTATTAAATTATTAGTTTATTAATTTATTAATTTATTGATTTATTAATTTATGAAATTATTAAATTATTAATTTATTAATTTCTTAATTTATAATTTTATTTATTCATTAATTTATCAATTCATTAATTCATTAATTTATCCATCCATTAATTTATTAATTTATTGATTTATTAATTTATTAATTTATTAATTTATTAATTTATTAATTTATTACTTTATTAATTTATTAATTTATTAATTTATTAATTTATTAATTTATTAATTTATTAATTTATTAATTTATTAATTCATCAATTTATTAATTTATTAATTTATTAATTTATTAATTTATTGATTTATTGATTTATTAATTTATTAATTTATTAATTTATTAATTTATTAATTTATTAATTTATTAATTTATTAATTTATTAATTTATTAATTTATTAATTTATTAATTTATTAATTTATTCATTTATTAATTTATTAATTTATTAATTTATTAATTTATTAATTTATCAATTTATTAATTTATCAATTTATTAGATTATTAATTTATTAATTTATCAATTTATTAATTTATTAATTTATTAATTTATTAATTTATTAATTTATTAATTTATTAATTTATTAATTTATTAATTTATTAATTTATTAATTTATTAATTTATTAATTTATTAATTTATTAATTTATTAATTTATTAATTTATTAATTTATTTATTTATTAATTTATTAATTTATTAATTTATTAATTTATTAATTCATTAATTCATCAATTTATTCATTCATTCATTTATCAATTCATAAATTTATCAATGTATGACCTCATTAATTTATTAGTTTATTCATCTATTAATTTATTAATTCATTAATTCATTAATTTATCGATTTATTAATTTTTTTATTTATTAATTTATTGATTCATCAATTTATGAATTTATTAATTTATTAATTTATTGATTTATTAATTAATTAATTTATTAATTAATTAATTTATTAATCTATTAATTTATTAATTTATTAATTTATTAATTTATTAATTTATTAATTTATTAATTTATTAATTTATTTATTAATTAATCAATTAATCAGGTTATCAATTTATCAATTTATCAATTTATCAATTTTATCAATTTATTAATTTATTAAGTTATGAACTTATTAATTTATTAATTTATTAACCAATGAATTTATTCATTCATTAAGTAATAAATTTATTTATTTCTTGATTTATTAAGTCATTAATTCATTAACTTATTGATTTATTGAGTTATTTATTCATTAATTTATCAATTTATTATCTTATTAATTTAATAATTTATTAGTTTAATAATTTATTAATTTATCAATTTATTGATTTATTAACTTATTAATTTATTAATTTATTAATTTATTAATTTATTAATTTATTGATTCATTAATTTATTCATCCATTAATTCATTAATTTATTCATCCATTAATTTATTAATTTATTGATTTATTAATTTATTAATTTATTACTTTATTAATTTATTAATTCATTAATATATTAATTTATTAATTTATTAATTTATTAATTTATTAATTTATTAATTTATTAATTTATTAATTTATTAATTTATTAATTTATTAATTTATTAATTTATTAATTCATTAATTTATTAATTTATTAATTTATTAATTTATTAATTTATTAATTTATTAATTTATCAATTTATTATCTTAATCATTTTTTGCTTTATTAATTTATTAATGCAATAATTAACTGATTTATTGATTCATTCATTTATTAGTTTATTAATTAATTTATTTATTAATTTTTTGATTAATTAATTTATTAATTCATTAATTTATCAATTTATCAATTCATTTATTTATTCATTTTTTAATTCATTAATTTATCAATTCATTAATTTATTTATTAATTGATTCATTAATCTATTAATTTATCAATTCATTAATTTATTAATTTATTAATTTATCAATTTATTTATTAATTTATTTATGAATTAATTAATTTATTGATTTCTTAATTTATTAATTTATTAATTTTTTTATTTATTAATTTATCAATTTATTAATTTATTAAATTATTAATTTATTAATTTATTAATTTATTAATTTGCTAATTTATTAATTCATTAATTTATTAATTTATTAATTTATTAATTTATTAATTTATTAATTTATTAATTTATTAATTTATTAATTTATTAATTTATTAATTTAATTATTTATAAATTTATTAATTTATTAATTTATAAATTTTTTAATTGATTTATTTATTTATTTATTCATTTATGAATTTATCAATTGATTAATTTATTAATTTCTTAATTTATTAATTTATCAATTTATTAATTTATTAATTTATTAATTTATTAATTTATTAATTCATTAATTCAATAATTTATTAATTTATTAATTTATTAATTTATTAATTTATTAATCCATTAATTTATTGATTTATTTATTTATTAATTTATCAATTAATTAATTTATCAATTTATCAGATTATTTATTTAATTATTTATTAATTTATCAATTTATATATTTATTAATTTATTAATTTATTAATTTATTAATTTATTAATTTATTAATTTATTAATTTATTAATTTATTAATTTATTAATTTATTAATTTATTAATTTATTAATTTATTAATTTATTAATTTATTAATTTATTAATTTATTGATTTATTAATTTATTAATTTATTAATTTATCAATTAATTGATTTATTAATTATTTATTAATTAATCAATTAATCAGGTTATCAATTTATCAATTTTATCAATTTTATCAATTTATTAATTTATTAAGTTATTAACTTATTAATTCATTAATTTATCAAGTTATGAATTTATTCATTCATTAAGTAATAAATTTATTAATTTATTGATTTATTAAGTCATTAATTCATTAACTTATTGATTTATTGAGTTATTTATTTATTAATTTATCAATTTATTATCTTATTAATTTAATAATTTATTAATTTATTAATTTATTAATTTATTAATTTATTAATTTATCAATATATTTATTCATTAATTTATTAATTTATTAATTTATTAATTTATTAATTTATTAATTTATTAATTTATTAATTTATTAATTTATTAGTTTATTAATTTATTAATTTATTAATTTATTAATTTATTAATTTATTAATTTATTAATTCATTAATTTATTAATTTATTAATCTATTAATTTATTAATTTATTAATTTATTAATTTATTAATTTATTAATTTATTAATTTATTAATTTATTAATTTATTAATTTATTAATTTATTAATTTATTAATTTATTAATTTATTAATTTATTAATTTATTAATTTATCAATTTATTAATTTATTAATTTATTAATTTATTTATTTATTAATTTATTAATTTATCAATTTATTAATTTATTAATTTATCAATTTATTATCTTAATCATTTTTTGCTTGATTAATTTATTAATGCAATAATCAACCGATTTATTGATTTATTAATTCATTAGTTCATTAATTAATTTATTTATTAATTTTTTGATTAATTAATTTATTAATTCATCAATTTATCAATTTATCAATTTCTTTATTTATTCATTTTTTAATTCATTAATTTATTAATTTATTAATTTATTAATTTATTAATTTATTAATTTATTAATTTATTAATTTATTAATTTATTAATTTATTAATTTATTAATTTATTAATTTATTAATTTATTAATTTATTAATTTATTAATTTATTAATTTATTAATTTATTAATTTATTAATTTATTAATTTATTAATTTATTAATTTATTAATTTATTAATTCATTAATTTATTAATTTATTAATTCATTAATTTATCGATTTATTAACTTTTTTATTTATTAATTCATCAATTTATGAATTTATTAATTTATTTATTTATTAATTTATTAATTTATTAATTTATTTATTTATTAATTAATTAATTTATTGATTTATTAGATCATTAATTCATTAATTTATTGATTTATTGATTTATTGATTTATTGATTTATTAATTTATTAATTTATTAATTTATTAATTTTCTAATTTATTAATTTATTAATTTATTAATTTATTAATTTAATAATTTATTAATTTATTCATTTATTTATTTATTATCTTATTCATTTATTGATCTATTAATTCATTAATTTATTAATCCATTGATTCAATAATTTACTAATTTATTGATTCATTAATTCATTAGTTTGGTAATTTATTTATTTATTAATTTATCGTTTCATTAATTCATTAATTTATCGATTTATCAATATATCAATTTATTTATTAATTCATTTATTAATTTATAAACTAATCAATTTATTAATTTATTAATTTATTTATTTATTTATTTATTAATTCGTTTAATTTATTAATTTATTAATTTATTAATTTATTAATTTATTAATTTATTAATTTATTAATTTATTAATTTATTAATTCATCAATTTATTAATTTATTAATTTATTAATTTATTAATTAATTAATTTATAATTCATTTGTTTATTAATTAATCAATTAATCAGGTTATCAATTTATCAATTTATCAATTTATCAATTTTATCAATTTATTAATTTATTAAGTTATGAACTTATGAATTTATTAATTTATTAACCAATGAATTTATTCATTCATTAAGTAATAAATTTATTTATTTATTGATTTATTAAGTCATTAATTCATTAACTTATTGATTTATTGAGTTATTTATTCATTAATTTATCAATTTATTATCTTATTAATTTAATAATTTATTAATTTAATAATTTATTAATTTATCAATTTATTGATTTATTAACTTATTAATTTATTAATTTATTAATTTATTAATTTATTAATTTATTGATTCATTAATTTATTCATCCATTAATTCATTAATTTATTCATCCATTAATTTATTAATTTATTGATTTATTAATTTATTAATTTATTACTTTATTAATTTATTAATTCATTAATATATTAATTTATTAATTTATTAATTTATTAATTTATTAATTTATTAATTTATTAATTTATTAATTTATTAATTTATTAATTTATTAATTTATTAATTTATTAATTTATTAATTTATTAATTCATTAATTTATTAATTTATTAATTTATTAATTTATTAATTTATTAATTTATTAATTTATTAATTTATTAATTTATTAATTTATCAATTTATTATCTTAATCATTTTTTGCTTTATTAATTTATTAATGCAATAATTAACTGATTTATTGATTCATTCATTTATTAGTTTATTAATTAATTTATTTATTAATTTTTTGATTAATTAATTTATTAATTTATCAATTTATCAATTTATCAATTTATTTATTTATTCATTTTTTAATTCATTAATTTATCAATTCGTCAATTTATTTATTAATTAATTCATTAATCTATTAATTTATCAATTCATTAATTTATTAATTTATTAATTTATCAATTTATTTATTAATTTATTTATGAATTAATTAATTTATTGATTTCTTAATTTATTAATTTATTAATTTATTAATTTTTTTATTTATTAATTTATCAATTTATTAATTTATTAAATTATTAATTTATTAATTTATTAATTTATTAATTTGCTAATTTGTTAATTCATTAATTTATTAATTTATTAATTTATTAATTTAATTATTTATAAATTTATTAATTTATTAATTTATAAATTTTTTAATTGATTTATTTATTTATTTATTCATTTATGAATTTATCAATTGATTAATTTATTAATTTCTTAATTTATTAATTTATCAATTTATTAATTTATTAATTTATTAATTTATTAATTTATTAATTCATTAATTCAATAATTTATTAATTTATTAATTTATTAATTTATTAATTTATTAATCCATTAATTTATCGATTTATTTATTTATTAATTTATCAATTAATTAATTTATCAATTTATCAGATTATTTATTTAATTATTTATTAATTTATCAATTTATATATTTATTAATTTATTAATTTATTAATTTATTAATTTATTAATTTATTAATTTATTAATTTATTAATTTATTAATTTATTAATTTATTAATTTATTAATTTATTAATTTATTAATTTATTAATTTATTGATTTATTAATTTATTAATTTATTAATTTATCAATTAATTGATTTATTAATTATTTATTAATTAATCAATTAATCAGGTTATCAATTTATCAATTTCATCAATTTTATCAATTTATTAATTTATTAAGTTATTAACTTATTAATTCATTAATTTATCAAGTTATGAATTTATTCATTCATTAAGTAATAAATTTATTAATTTATTGATTTATTAAGTCATTAATTCATTAACTTATTGATTTATTGAGTTATTTATTTATTAATTTATCAATTTATTATCCTATTAATTTAATAATTTATTAATTTATTAATTTATTAATTTATTAATTTATTAATTTATCAATATATTCATTCATTAATTTATTAATTTATTAATTTATTAATTTATTAATTTATTAATTTATTAATTTATTAATTTATTAGTTTATTAATTTATTAATTTATTAATTTATTAATTTATTAATTCATTAATTTATTAATTTATTAATCTATTAATTTATTAATTTATTAATTTATTAATTTATTAATTTATTAATTTATTAATTTATTAATTTATTAATTTATTAATTTATTAATTTATGAATTCATTAATTTAGTGATTTATTAATTTATTGATTTATTAATTTATTAATTTATTAATTTATTAATTTATTAATTTATTAATTTATTAATTTATTAATTTATTAATTTATTAATTTATTAATTTATTAATTCATTAATTTATTAATTTATTAATTTATTAATTTATTAATTTATTAATTTATTAATTTATTAATTTATTTATTTATTAATTTATTAATTTAATAATTTATTGATTTATTTATTTATTAATTTATTAATTTATTCATTAATTAATTTATTAATTTATTAATTTAATTATTTATTTATTTATTAGATTATTTATTTATTAATTTATTTATTAATCTATTAATTTATTAATTTATTAATTCAATAATTTATTAATTTATTCATTAATTCGTTCATTAGTTTATTAATTTATTCATTTACCAATTCAATAATTTATTAATTTATTAATTTTATAATATGGTAACTTATTAATTCATTGATTTAGTAGATTATTAATTTATCAATTTATTGATCTATTGATTCATTAATTTATCAATTCATTAATTTATTATTTTATCAATTTATTGATTTATTAATTTATTAATTCATTAGGTTATTAAATTATCAATTTATCAATCCATTAATTGATAAATTTTTTGATCCATTAATGGATTCATTTAATAATTCATTAAATTATTAATTTATCAATTTATGAATTTATATATTCATCAATCTATTAATTTATTAATTTATTGATTTATTCTTTTATTAATTCATTAATTCATCAATTCATTAATTTATTAATTGATTAATTGATTAATTCATTAATTTATTAATTTATTAATTTATTAATTTATTAATTTATTAATTGATTAATTGATTAATTTATTAATTTATTAATTTATTAATTTATTAATTTATTAATTTATTAATTTATGAATTTATTAATTTATTAATTTATTAATTTATTAATTTATTAATTTATTAATTTATTAATTTATTAATTTATTAATTTATTAATTTATTAATTTATTAATTTAATAATTTCTTGATTTAATTATTTATTTATTAATTAATCAATTAATTTATTTATTTATTAATTTATCAATTCATTAATTTATTAATTTATCAATTTATTAATTTATTAATTTATTAATTTATTAATTCGTTAATTTATCAATTTATTAATTCATTAATTTATTCATTTATTGATTTATTAATTTATCAAATTATTAATTTATTAATTTATTAATTTATTGATTTATTAATTTATCAAGTTATTAATTTCTTAATTTATTAATTTATAATTTTATTTATTCATTAATTTATCAATTCATTAATTCATTAATTTATTCATCCATTAATTTATTAATTTATTGATTTATTAATTTATTAATTTATTAATTTATTAATTTATTAATTTATTAATTTATTAATTTATTAATTTATTAATTTATTAATTTATTAATTTATTAATTTATTAATTTATTAATTTATTAATTTATTAATTTATTAATTTATTAATTTATTAATTTATTAATTTATTAATTTATTAATTTATTAATTTATTAATTTATTTATTTATTAATTTATTAATTTATTAATTTATTAATTTATCAATTTATTAATTTATTAATTTATTAATTTATTAATTTATTAATTTATTAATTTATTAATTTATTAATTTATCAATTTATTATCTTAATCATTTTTTGCTTGATTAATTTATTAATGCAATAATCAACCGATTTATTGATTTATTAATTCATTAGTTTATTAATTAATTTATTTATTAATTTTTTGATTAATTAATTTATTAATTCATCAATTTATTAATTTATCAATTTCTTTATTTATTCATTTTTCAATTCATTAATTTATTAATTTATTAATTTATTAATTTATTAATTTATTAATTTATTAATTTATTAATTTATTAATTTATTAATTTATTAATTTATTAATTTATTAATTTATTAATTTATTAATTTATTAATTTATTAATTTATTAATTTATTAATTTATTAATTCATTAATTTAGTGATTTATTAATTTATTGATTTATTAATTTATTAATTTATTAATTTATTAATTTATTAATGTATTAATTTATTAATTTATTAATTTATTAATTTATTAATTTATTAATTTATTAATTTATTAATTTATTAATTTATTAATTTATTAATTTATTAATTTATTAATTTATTAATTTATTAATTTATTAATTTATTAATTTATTTATTTATTAATTTATTAATTTAATAATTTATTGATTTATTTATTTATTAATTTATTAATTTATTCATTAATTAATTTATTAATTTATTAATTTAATTATTTATTTATTTATTAGATTATTTATTTATTAATTTATTTATTAATCTATTAATTTATTAATTTATTAATTCAATAATTTATTAATTTATTTATTAATTCATTCATTAGTTTATTAATTTATTCATTTACCAATTCAATAATTTATTAATTTATTAATTTTATAATATGGTAACTTATTAATTTATCGATTTAGTAATTTATTAATTTATCAATTTATTGATCTATTGATTCATTAATTTATCAATTCATTAATTTATTATTTTATCAATTTATTGATTTATTAATTTATTAATTCATTAGGTTATTAAATTATCAATTTATCAATCCATTAATTGATAATTTTTTTAATCCATTAATTGATTTATTTAATAATTCATGAAATTATTAATTTATCAATTTATGAATTTATATATTCATCAATCTATTAATTTATTAATTTATTGATTTATTCTTTTATTAATTCATTAATTGATCAATTCATTAATTTATTAATTTATTAATTTATTAATTTATTAATTTATTAATTTATTAATTCATTAATTTATTAATTTATTAATTTATTAATTTATTAATTTATTAATTTATTAATTTATTAATTTATTAATTTATTAATTTATTAATTTATTAATTTATTAATTTATTAATTTATTAATTTATTAATTTATTAATTTTTCAATTGATTTATTTATTTATTTATTTATTTATTTATGAATTTATTAATTGATGAATTTATTAATTTCTTAATTTATTAATTTATCAATTTATTAATTTATTAATTTATTAATTTATTAATTTATTAATTTATTAATTTATTAATTTATTAATTTATTAATTTATTAATTTATTCATTTATTAATTTATCGATTTAGTTATTTATTAATTTATCAATTTATTGATCTATTGATTCATTAATTTATCAATTCATTAATTTATTATTTTATCAATTTATTGATTTATTAATTTATTAATTCATTAGGTTATTAAATTATCAATTTATCAATCCATTAATTGATAAATTTTTTAATCCATTAATTGATTCATTTAATAATTCATGAAATTATTAATTTATCAATTTATGAATTTATATATTCATCAATCTATTAATTTATTAATTTATTGATTTATTCTTTATTAATTCATTAATTGATCAATTCATTAATTTATTAATTTATTAATTTATTAATTTATTAATTTATTAATTCATTAATTTATTAATTTATCAATTTATTAATTTATTAATTTATTAATTTATTAATTTATTAATTTATTAATTTATTAATTTATTAATTTATTAATTTATTAATTTATTAATTTATTAATTTATTAATTTATTAATTTATTAATTTTTCAATTGATTTATTTATTTATTTATTTATTTATTTATGAATTTATTAATTTCTTAATTTCTTAATTTATCAATTTATTAATTTATTAATTTATTAATTTATTAATTTATTAATTTATTAATTTATTCATTTATTAATTTATTCATTTATTAATTTATTCATTTATTAATTTATTAATTTATTAATTTATTAATTTATTAATTTATTAATTTATTACTTTATTCATTCATTAATTCATTAATTTATTCATTTATTAATTTATCAATTAATTAATTTATCAATTTATTAGATTATTTATTTAATTATTTATTAATTTATTAATTTATTAATTTATTAATTTATTAATTTATTAATTTATTAATTTATTAATTTATTAATTTATTAATTTATTAATTTATTAATTTATTAATTTATTAATTTATTAATTTATTAATTTATTAATTTATCAATTTATTAATTTATTAATTTATTAATTTATTAATTTATCAATTTATTAATTTATTAATTTATTAATTTATTAATTTATTAATTTATTAATTTATTAATTTATTAATTTATTAATTAATTGATTTATTAATTCATTTATTTATTTATTAATCAATTAATCAGGTTATCAATTTATCAATTTTATCAATTTTATCAATTTATTAATTTACTAAGTTATTAACTTATTAATTCATTAATTTATTAAGTAATGAATTAATTCATTCATTAAGTAATTAATTTATTAATTTATTGATTTATTAAGTCATTAATTCATTAACTTATTGATTTATTGAGTTATTTATTCATTATTTTATCAATTTATTATCTTAATAATTTAATAATTTATTAATTTAATAATTTATTAATTTATCAATTTATTAATTTGATAATTTATTAATTTATTAATTGATTAATTTATTAATTTATTAATTTATTAATTTATTAATTTATTAATTTATTAATTTATTAATTTATTAATTTATTAATTTATTAATTTATTAATTTATTAATTTATTAATTTATTCATTTATTCATTTATTAATTTATCAATTTATTGATTTATTAATTTATTAATTGATTAATTTATTAATTTATTAATTTATTAATTTATTAATTTATTAATTTATTAATTTATTAATTTATTAATTTATTAATTTATTAATTTATTAATTTATTAATTTATTAATTTATTAATTTATTAATTTATTAATTTATTAATTTATTAATTTATTAATTTACTAATTTATTAATTTATTAATTTATTAATTTATTAATTTATTAATTTATTAATTTATTAATTTATTAATTTATTAATTTATTAATTTATTAATTTATTAATTTATTAATTTATTAATTTATTAATTTATTGATTTATTGATTTATTAATTTATTAATTTATTAATTTATTAATTTATTAATTTATTAATTTATTAATTTATTAATTTATTGATTTATTAATTTATTAATTTATTAATTTATTAATTAATTGATTTATTAATTCATTTATTTATTTATTAATCAATTAATCAGGTTATCAATTTATCAATTTTATCAATTTTATCAATTTACTAATTTATTAAGTTATTAACTTATTAATTCATTAATTTATTAAGTAATGAATTAATTCATTCATTAAGTAATTAATTTACTAATTTATTGATCTATTAAGTCATTAATTCATTAACTTATTGATTTATTAAGTTATTTATTCATTAATTTATCAATTTATTATCTTATTAATTCAATAATTTATTAATTTAATAATTTATTAATTTATCAATTTATTAATTTAATAATTTATTAATTTATTAATTGATTAATTTATTAATTTATTAATTTATTAATTTATTAATTTATTAATCTATTAATTTATTAATTTATTAATTTATTAATTTATTAATTTATTAATTTATCAATTTATTGATTTATCAATTTATTAATTTATTAATTTATTTATTTATCAATTTATTAATTTATTAATTTATTAATTTATTAATTTATTAATTTATTAATTTATTAATTTATTTATTTATTTATTTATTTATTTATTAATTCACTAATTTATTAATTTATTAATTTATTAATTTATTAATTTATTAATTTATTAATCTATTAATTTATTGATTTATTGATTTATTAATTTATTAATTTATTAATTAATTAATTTATTAATTTATTAATTTATTAATTTATTGATTTATTAATTTATTAATTTATTGATTTATTCATTCATTAATTTATAAATTTATTAATTCATTAATTTATTAATTTATTAATTTATTAATTTATTAATTTATTAATTTATTGATTCATTAATTTATTAATTTAATAATTTATTAATTTATTAATTTATTAATTTATTAATTTATTAATTTATTAATTTATTAATTTATTAATTTATTAATTTATTAATTTATTAATTTATTAATTTATTAATTTATTAATTTATTAATTTATTAATTTGATTATTTATTAATTTATTAATTAATTAATTAATTAATTTATTAATTTGATTATTTATTTATTTATTAGATTATTTATTTATTAATTTATTTATTAATCTATTAATTTATTAATTTATTAATTCAATAATTTATTAATTTATTCATTTATACATTCATTAGTTTATTAATTTATTCATTTACCAATTCAATAATTTATTAATTTATTAATTTTATAATATGGTAACTTATTAATTTATCGATTTAGTAATTTATTAATTCATCAATTTATTGATCTATTGATTCATTAATTTATCAATTCATTAATTTCCTATTTTATCAATTTATTGATTTATCAATTTATTAATTCATTAGGTTATTAAACTATCAATTTATCAATCCATTAATTGATAAATTTTTTAATCCATTA
>CAXAQZ010000991.1:17500-48068 GCA_963971145.1 Sussaba pulchella | reverse complement strand
ATTTATCGTTTTATTAATTTATTATTTAATCGATTTATCAATATATCAATTTATTTATTTATTCATTTATTAATTTATAAACTAATCAATTTATTAATTTATTAATTTATTAATTTATTAATTTATTAATTTATTAATTTATTAATTTATTAATTTGTTTAATTTATTAATTTATTAATTTATTAATTTATTAATTTATCAATTCATCAATTTATTAATTTATCAATTTATTAGATTATTTATTTAATTATTTATTAATTTATCAATTTATTAATCTGTTTATTTATTAATTTATTAATTTATTGATTTATTAATTTATTAATTTATTAATTTATTAATTTATTAATTAATTGATTTATCAATTCATTTATTTATTTATTAATCAATTAATCAGGTTATCAATTTATAAATCTATCAATTTTATCAATTTATTAATTTATTAAGTTATTAACTTATTAATTTATTAATTTATTAAGTCATGAATTTATTCATTCATTAAGTAATTAATTTATTAATTTATTGATTTATTAAGTCATTAATTCATTAACTTATTGATTTATTGAGTTATTTATTCATTAATTTATCAATTTATTATCTTATTAATTTAATAATTTATTAATTTATCAGATTATTAATTTATCAACTTATTGATTCATTAATTTATTAATTTATTAATTTATTAATTTATTAATTTATTAATTTATTAATTTATTAATTCATTAATTTATTAATTCATTAATTTATTAATTTATTAATTTATTAATTTATTAATTTATTAATTTATTAATTTATTAATTTATTGATTTATTAATTTCTTAATTTATTAATTTATTAATTTATTAATTTATTAATTTATTAATTTATTAATTTATCAATTTATTAATTCATTAATTTATTAATTTCTTAATTTATTAATTTATTTATTTATTAATTTATTTATTTATTAATTTATTAGTTTATTAGTTTATTAATTTATTAATTACTTAATTTAATTATTTATTCATTTATTAGATTATTTATTTATTAATTTATTTATTAATCTATTAATTTATTCATTTATTAATTAAATAATTTATTAATTTATTCATTAATTCATTCATTAGTTTATTCATTTATTCATTTACCAATTTAATAATTTATTAATTTATTAATTTTATAATATGGTAACTTATTAATTCATTGATTTAGTAATTTATTAATTTATCAATTTATTAATTCATTAATTTATTAATTTATTAATTTCTTTATTTATTAATTTATTTATTTATTAATTTATTAGTTTATTAGTTTATTAATTTATTAATTACTTAATTTAATTATTTATTTATTTATTAGATTATTTATTTATCAATTTATTTATTAATCTATTAATTTATTCATTTATTAATTAAATAATTTATTAATTTATTCATTAATTCATTCATTAGTTTATTAATTTATTCATTTACCAATTCAATAATTTATTAATTTATTAATTTTATAATATGGTAACTTATTAATTCATTGATTTAGTAATTTATTAATTTATCAATTTATTGATCTATTGATTCATTAATTTATCAATTCATTAATTTATTATTTTATCAATTTATTGATTTATTAATTTATTAATTCATTAGGTTATTAAGTTATCAATTTATCAATCCATTGATTGATAAATTTTTTCATCCATTAATTGATTTATTTAATAATTCATTAAATTATTAATTCATCAATTTATGAATTTATATATTCATCAATCTATTTAATTATTAATTTATTGATTTATTCTTTTATTGATTCATTAATTTATCAATTTATTAATTTATTAATTTATTAATTTATTAATTTATTAATTTATTAATTTATTAATTTATTAATTTATTAATTTATTAATTTATTAATTTATTAATTTATTAATTTATTAATTTATTAATTTATTAATTCATTAATTTATTAATTTATTAATTGATTAATTTATTAATTAATTAATTTATTTATTTTTTGATCAATTAATTTATTAATTCATCAATTTATCAATTTATCAATTTATTTATTTGCTAATTTTTCAATTCATTAATTTATCAATTTATCAATTTATTTATTCATTAATTTATTAATCTATTGATTTATCAATTCATTAATTTATTAATTTATTAATTTATCAATTTATTTATTAATTAATTTATGAATTTATTAATTAATTAATTTATTAATTTATTAATTTATTCATTTATTAATTTATTTATGTATTAATTTATCAATTTATTAATTTATTAATTTCTTAATTTATTAATTTATCAATTTATTAATTTATCAATTTATTAATTTATTAATTTATTAATTTATTAATTTATTAATTTATTAATTTATTAATTTATTAATTTATTAATTTATTAATTTATTAATTTATTAATTTATGAATTTATTAGTTTATCAATTTATTAATTTATTAATTTATTAATTTTTTAATTTAATTATTTATTAATTTATTTATTTATTAATTTATTAATTTGTTGATTTATTAATTTATTACCTTATTAATTTATTAATTTATTAATTTATTAATTTATTAATTTATTAATTTATTAATTTATTAATTTATCAATTTATTAATTTATTAATTTATTAATTTATTAATTTATTAATTTATTAATTTATTAATTTATTAATTTATTAATTTATTAATTTATTAATTTATTAATTCATTTATTTATTCATTTATTTATTTATTAATTTATTATTTTGTTAATTTATTAATTTTTTAATTTATTAATTTATGAATTTATTAGTTTATCAATTTATTAATTTATTAATTTATTAATTTATCAATATATTAATTTATTAATTTATTTATTTATTAATTTATTAATTTATTCATTTATTAATTTGCTAATTTATTAATTTATTAATTTATTAATTTATCAATTTATTAATTTATTAATTTATTAATTTATTAATTTATTAATTTATCAATTTATTAATTTATTAATTTATTAATTTATTAATTTATCAATTTATCAATTTATTAATTTATTAATTTATTAATTTATTAATTTATACATTTATTAATTTATTAATCTATTAATTTATTAATTTATCAATTTATTAATTTATTAATTTATTAATTCATTAATTCATTAATTTATTAATTTATTAATTTATTAATTTATTAAGTTATTAATTTATTAATTTATTAATTTATTAATTTATTAATTTATTAATTCATTAATTTATTAATTTATTAATTTATAAATCTATTAATTTATTAATTTATTAATTTATTAATCTATTAATTTAATTATTTATTAATTTATTATCTTATTAATTTATTATCTTATTAATTTATTATCTTATTAATTTATCAATTTATTAATTTATTAATTTATTAATTTATTAATTTATTAATTTATTAATTTATTAATTTATTAATTTATTAATTTATTAATTTATTAATTTATTAATTTATTAATTTATTAATTTATTGATTTATTAATTTATTAATCTATTCATTTCTAAATTTATTAATTTATTAATTTATTAATTTATTAATTTATTAATTTATTAATTTATTAATTTATTAATTTATTAATTTATTAATTTATTAATTTATTAATTTATTAATTTATTAATTTATTAATTTATTAATTTATTAATTTATTAATTTATTAATTTATTAATTTATTAATTTATTAATTTATTAATTTATTAATTTATTAATTTATTAATTTATTAATTTATTAATTTATTAATTTATTAATTTATTAATTTATTAATTTATTAATTTATTAATTTATTAATTTATTAATTTATTAATTTATTAATTTATTGATTAATTAATTTATTAATTTATTAATTTATTAATTTATAAATCTATTAATTTATTAATTTATTAATTTATTAATCTATTAATTTAATTATTTATTAATTTATTAATTTATTAATTCATTAATTTATTAATTTATTAATTTATTAATTTATTTATTTATTAATTTATTAATTTATTAATTTATTAATTTATTAATTTATTAAACCGGTGCTCTGGCTCAGTGGTTAGCGTGCTAGCCTGAGCATCGGAAGGTCGTGGGTTCGAGTCCCGGTCCGGGCGTACTTTTCGGTGAAAATAATTACATTCTCGCCGAAAAGACGTAGCGGTAACCGGGAGGCGAACCAATGACCGACCAACTGTATCGGCATTCGGTACAGTTGGCAGTGGTTCGGATTCCACTTTAATAAATAGGTCCAGGAAAGGGTAGCGCCCTGGTCTGGCAATCCAAAAAGGCTACCAGCCTTATCGCAAGCTCGACTTCGGGACTGTTGTACCGCAGGTAACCACAACAAGGCGCATGGACGAAGCTCCAGCTATAGGACGTACGATCTACGACTATAGCTGTCTGCCCGTTGTGGTCATCTAGCGTGTCGCGACGAAGCTCCAGTTCCGGGAGTCGAGGGAGCGGGGCTGAGAAGAAGTCGAGGTGGTAAAAAGGAGCGAAGAGAATGCCCTGTAAACCCTTCGGGGTATCAGTAAAACACAATACAATATTAATTTATTAATTTATTAATTTATTAATTTATTAATTTATTAATTTATTCATTTATTAATCTATTAATTTATTAATTTATTAATTTATTAATTTATTAATTTATTAATTTATTAATTGATTAATTTATTAATTAATTTATTCATTTATTTTTTGATCAATTAATTTATTAATTCATCAATTTATCAATTTATCAATTTATTTATTTATTCATTTTTTAATTCATTAATTTATCAATTTATCAATTTATTTATTCATTAATTTATTAATCTATCAATTTATCAATTCATTAATTTATTAATTTATTAATTTATCAATTTATTTATTAATTAATTTATGAATTTATTAATTTATTAATTTATTAATTTATTAATTTATTAATTTATTTATTTATTAATTTATCAATGTATTAAGTTATTAATTTCTTAATTTATTAATTTATCAATTTATTAATTTATTAATTTATTGATTTATTAATTTATTAATTTATTGATTTATTTATTTATTAATTTATTAATTTATTAATTCATTAATTTATTAATTTGTGAATTCATTAATTTATTACCTTATTAATTTATTAATTTATTAATTTATTAATTTATTAATTTATTAATTTATCAATTTATTAATTTATTAATTTATTAATTTAGTAATTTATTAATTTATTAATTTATTAATTTATTAATTTATTAATTTATTAATTTATTAATTTATTAATTTATTAATTTATTAATTTATTAATTTATTAATTTATTAATTTATTAATTTATTACTTTATTAATTTATTAATTTATTAACTTATTAATTTATTTATTTATTAATTTATTTATTTATTAATTTATTTATTCATTAATTTATTATTTTGTTAATTTATTAATTTATTAATTTATTAATTTATTAATTAATTAATTTATTAATTTATTAATTTATTAATTTATTAATTTATTAATTTATTAATTTATTAATTTATTAATTTATTAATTTATTAATTTATTAATTTATTAGATTATTAGATTATTAATTTATTAATTTATTAGTTTATCAATTTATTAATTTATTAATTTATTAATTTATTAATTTATTAATTTATTAATTTATTAATTTATTAATTTATTAATTTATTAATTTATTAATTTATTAATTTATTAATTTATTAATTTATTAATTTATTAATTTATTAATTTATTAATTTATTAATTTATTAATTTATTAATTTATTAATTTATTAATTCATTAATTTATTAATTTATTAATTTATTAATTTATTAATTTATTAATTTATTAATTTATTAATTTATTAATTTATTAATTTATTAATTTATTAATTTATTAATTTATTAATTTATTAATTTATTAATTTATTAATTTATTAATTTATTAATTTATTAATTTATTAATTTATTAATTTATTAATTTATTAATTTATTAATTTATTAATTTATTAATTTATTAATTTATTAATTTATTAATTTATTAATTTATTAATTTATTAATTTATTAATTTATTAATTTATTAATTTATTAATTTATTAATTTATTAATTTATTAATTTATTAATTTATTAATTTATTAATTTATTAATCTATTAATTTAATTATTTATTAATTTATTAATTTATTAATTTATTAATTTATTAATTCATTAATTTATTAATTTATTAATTTATTAATTTATTAATTTATTAATTTATTAATTTATTAATTTATTAATTTATTAATTTATTAATTTATTAATTTATTAATTTATTAATTTATTAATTTATTAATTTATTAATTTATTAATTTATTAATTTATTAATTTATTAATTTATTAATTTATTAATTTATTAATTTATCAATTTATTAATTTATTAATTTATTAATTTATTAATTTATTCATTTATTAATTTATTAATTTATCAATTTATTAATTTATTAATTTATTAATTTATTAATTTATTAATTTATTAATTTATTAATTTATTAATTTATTAATTTATTAATTTATTAATTTATTAATTTATTAATTTATTAATTTATTAATTTATTAATTTATTAATTTATTAATTCATTAATTTATTAATTTATTAATGTATTGATTTACTAATTTATTAATTTATTAATTTATTAATTTGTTAATTTATTAATTTATTAATTTATTAATTTATTAATTTATTAATTTATTTATTAATTAGTTCATTAATTCGTTAATTTATTGCCTTATAAATTCAATAATATATTCATCGATTCATTCATTCATTTAATCATTTATTCATTCATTCGTTCATTCATTTATTCATTTATTCATTTATTTATTCATTCATTTATTCATTAATTTATTTATTTATTCATTCAATTATTCATTCATTCATTCATTCATTCATTCATTCATTCATTTATTCATTCATTCATTTATCCTTTCATTTATTTTCTCATTCATACATTTATTCATTCATTCATGTATTTATTCATTCATCTATTTATTTATTTATTTATTTATTCATTTATTCATTCGTTCATTCATTCATTTATTTATTTATTCATTCATTTATTCATTTATATATTTATTCATTTATTTATTCATTCATTTATTCATCTATTTATTTATTCATTTATTCATTTATTCATTTATTTACTTATTCATTTATTCATTTATTTATTTATTCATTTATTTCTTCAATCATTTATCCATTTATTCATTCATTCATTCGTTCGTTTATTCATTCATTCATTTATTCATTTATTCATTTATTTATTTATTCATTTATTCATTTATTCATTTATTCATTTATTCATTTATTCATTTATTCATTTATTCATTTATTCATTTATTCATTTATTCATTTATTCATTTATTCATTTATTCATTTATTCATTTATTCATTTATTCATTTATTCATTTATTCATTTATTTATCTATTCATTTATTCATTTATTCATTTATTCATTTATTTATAAATTCATTTATTCATTTATTCATTTATTCATTCATTCTCTTATTCATTTATCCATTCATTCATTTATTCGTTTGTTCAATTATTCATTTATTCATTTATTTATCTATTTATTCATTTATTTATTCATTTATTCATTTATTCATGTATGCATTTATTCATTTTTTCATTTATTCATGTATTTATTCTTTTATTCATTCATTCATTTATTTATTCATTCGTTTATTTATTTATTTATTCATCTATTCATTTCTTTATTTATTCATTGATTCATTTATTCTTTTATTCATTTTTTTTATTATTCATCTATTGATTTATTCATTTATTTTTTCATTTATTTATTCATTCATTCATCAATTTATTGATTCATTCATTCATTCATTTATTTATTCATCTATTGATTTATTCATTTATTCATTTATTCATTCATTTATTCATGTATTCATTCATTTATTTATTTATTTATTTATTTATTTATTTATTCATTGATTTATTTAGTCATTTATTTATTTATTTATTTATTCATTTATTCATTTATTCATTTATTCATTTATTCATTCATTCATTTATTCATTTATTCATTTATTCATTTATTCATTTATTCATTTATTCATTTATTCATGTATTCATTTATTTATTTATTCATTTATTCTTTATTCATTTATTCATTTATTCATTCATCCATTCTCTCATTTATTTATTCATTCATTTATTTATTTATTCATTTATTCATTTATCCATTCACTCATTTATTAATTCATTTATTAGTTTATTTATTTATTTATTCATTTATTTATTTATTCATTCATTTATTTATTCATTTATTCATTTATTCATTTATTTATTTATTCATCTATTCATTTATTTATTTATTTATTCGTTCATTTGTTTATTTATTCATTTATACTATTATTCATTTGTTTATTTATTCATTTATACTATTATTCATTTATTTATTTATTTATTTATCAATTTATTAATTCATTCATTTTTTAATTTATTAGTTTACTAATTCATTAATTTATTAATTTATTAATTTATTAATTTATTAATTTATTAATTTATTAGTTTATTAATTCATTAATTTATTAATTTATTAATTTATTAATTTATTAATTTATTAATTTATTAATTTATTAATTTATTAATTTATTAATTTATTAATTTATTAATTTATTAATTTATTAATTTATTAATTTATTAATTTATTAATTTATTAATTTATTAATTTATTAATTTATTAATTTATTAATTTATTAATTTATTAATTTATTAATTTATTAATTTATTAATTTATTAATTTATTAATTTATTAATTTATTAATTTATTAATTTATTAATTTATTAATTTATTAATTTATTAATTTATTAATTTATCAATTTATTAATTTATTAATTTATTAATTTATTAATTTATTAATTTATTAATTAATTAATTTATTCATTTATTAATTTATTAATTTATTGATCTATTAATTTATAAATTGATTTATTTATTTATTTATTAATTTATTTATTTATTGATTCATTAATTTATTAATTCATTAATTTCTTTATTCAATCATTTATTAATTTATTAATTTATTAATTTATTAATTCATTAATTCATTCATTTATTTACTTATCAATTTATTAATTTATTAATTTATTAATGTATTAATTTATTAATTTATTAATTTATTAATTTATTAATTTATTAATTTATTAATTTATTAATTTATTAATTTATTCATTTATTCATTTATTGATTTACTAATTTACTATTTTATTAATTTATTAATTTATTAATTTATTAATTTATTAATTTATTAATTTATTAATTTATTAATTTATTAATTTATTAATTTATTAATTTATTAATTTATTAATTTATCAATTTATTAATTTATTAATTTATTAATTTATTAATTTATTAATTTATTAATTTATTAATTTATTAATTTATTAATTTATCAATTTATTTATTTATTAATTTATTAATTTATTAATTTATTAATTTATTAATTTATTAATTTATTAATTTATTAATTTATTAATTTATTAATTTATTAATTTATTAATTTATTAATTTATTAATTCATTAATTTATCAATTTATTTATTCATTAATTCATCAATTTATTGATTTATTAATTTATTAATTCATTAGTTTATTAATTTATTAATTTATTAATTTATTAATTTATTAATTTATTAATTTATTAATTTATTAATTTATTAATTTATTAATTTATTAATTTATTAATTTATTAATTTATTAATTTATTAATTTATTAATTTATTAATTTATTAATTTATTAATTTATTAATTTATTAATTTATTAATTTATTAATTTATTAATTTATTAATTTATTAATTTATTAATTTATTAATTTATTAATTTATTAATTTATTAATTTATCAATTTATTAATTTATTGATTTATTAATTAATTAATTTATTAATTTATTAATTTATTAATTTATTAATTTATTAATTTATTAATTTATTAATTTATTAATTTATTAATTTATTAATTTATTAATTTATTAATTTACTAATTTAGTAATTTATTAATTTATTACTTTATTAATTTATTAATTTATTGATTTATTAATTTATTAATTTATTAATTTATTAATTTATCAATTTATTAATTTATTAATTTATTAATTTATTAATTTATTAATTTATTGATTTATTAATTTATTAATTTATTAATTTATTGATTTATTAATTTATTAATTTATTAATTTATTAATTTATTAATTTATTAATTTATTAATTTATTAATTTATTAATTTATTAATTTATTAATTTATTAATTTATTAATTTATTAATTTATTAATTTATTAATTTATTAATTTATTGATTTATTAATTTATTAATTTATTAATTTATTAATTTATTACTTTATTAATTTATCAATTCATTAATTAATTAATTTATTAATTCTTTCGGTTGTTAATTTATTAATTTATTAATCTCTTTATTGATTTATTTATTCATTCATTAATTTATTAATTCATCAATCTATTAGTTTATTAAATTAGTAATTTATCAATTTATCAATTTATTAATTTATTCCTTTATTCATTCGTTAATTTATTTATTTATTAATTTATCAATTTATTAATTTATTTATTCATCAATTTATTAATTTATTAATTCATTAATCTATCAATTTATTAATTTATTAATTTATTAATTTATTAATTTATTAATTTATTAATTCATTAATTCATTAATTTATTAATCTATTAATTTATTAATTTATTAATTTATTAATTTATTAATTTATTAATTTATTAATTTATTAATTTATTAATTTATTAATTTATTAATTTGATAATTTATTAATTTATTAATAAATTAATTTATTAATTAATTAATTTATTAATTCATTAATTTATTAATTTATTAATTTATTAATTTATTAATTTATTAATTTATTAATTTATTAATTTATTAATCTATCAATTTATTAATTTATTTATTTATTAATTTAGTAATTTATTTATTTATTAATTTAGTAATTTATTAATTTATAAATTCATTAATTTATTCATTTATTAACTTATGAATTCATTGATTTATTAATTTATTAATTTATTATCTCATTAATTCATTAATCTATTAATTTATTAATTTATTAATTTATTAATTTATTTATTTATTAATTTATTAATTTATTAATTTATTAATTTATTAATTTATTAATTTATTAATTTACTAATTTATTGATTCTTTAATTTATTAATTTATTAATTTATTAATTTATTAATTTATTAATTTATTAATTTATTAATTTATTAATTTATTAATTTATTAATTTATTAATTTATTAATTTATTAATTCATTAATTTATTAATTTATCAATTTATTGATTTATTAATTTATTAATTTATTAATTTATTAATTTATTAATTTATTGATTTATTAATTTATTAATTTATTAATTTATTAATTTATTAATTTATTAATTTATTAATTTATTAATTTATTAATTTATTAATTTTTTAATTTTTTAATTTATTAATTTATTAATTTATTAATTTATTAATTTATTAATTTATTAATTTATCGATTTATTATTTTATCAATTTATTAATTTATTTATTTATTAATTTATTAATTTATTAATTCATTAATTTATTGATTTATTAATTTATTAATTTATTAATTTATTAATTTATTAATTTATTAATTTATTAATTTATTAATTTATTAATTTATTAATTTATTAATTTATTAATTTATTAATTTATTAATTTATTAATTTATTAATTTATTAATTTATTAATTTATTAATTTATTAATTTATTGATTTATTAATTTATTAATTTATTAATTTATTAATTTATTAATTTATTAATTCATTAATTTATTAATTTATTAATTTATTAATTTATCAATTTATTAATTTATTTATTTATTCATTTATTAATTTATTAATTTATTAATTTATTAATTTATCAATTTATTAAATTATTAATCTATCAATTTGATAATTCATTAATTTATTAATTTATTAATTTATTAATTCATTAATTTACTAATTTATTAATTTATCAATTTATTAATTTATTAATTTATTAATTTATTAATTTATTAATTTATTATTTTATAAATTCATTAATTTATTGATTTATTAATTTATTAATTTATTAATTTATAAGATTATTAATTTATCAATTTATTAATTCATCAATTTATTAATTCATCAATTTATTAATTTATTAATTTATTAATTTATTAATTTCTCAATTCATTAAGTTATTGATTTATTAAATTATTAATTTATTCATTCATTGATCTATTAACATATTGATTTATTAGTTTATTAATGTATTAATTTATTAATTTATTAATTTATTAATTTATGAATTCATTGGGTCATTAATTCATTAGTTTATTGCCTAATAAATTCAATAATATATTCATTGATTCATTCATTCGTTTAATCATTAATTCATTCATTCGTTCATTCATTTATTCATTTATTAATTTATTTATTCATTTATTTATTCATTAATTCATTCATTTATTTATTTAATTATTCATTCATTCATTCATTTATTTATTCTTTCATTTATTTTCTTATTCATACATTTATTCATTTCTTTATGTATTTATTCGTTCATCTATTCATTTATATATTCATTCATTTATTTATTCATTCATTTATTCATTTATTTATGTATTCATTTATTCATTCATTCATTCATTTATTTATTTATTCATTTATTCATTTGTTCATTCATTTATTAATTTATTTATTCATTTATTCATTCATTTATGTATTCATTTATTCATCTATTTATTTATTCATTCATTCATTTATTTATTTATTCACTCATTCATTTTTTCATGTATTTATTTTTCTATTCATACATTTCTTTATTTATTTATTTATTTCTTCAATCATTTATTCATTCTTTCATTTATTCATTCATTCGTTTATTCATTTATTCATTTATTCATCCATTCATTTATTCATTTATCCATTTATTCATTTATTCATTTATTCATTTATTCATTTATTCATTTATTCATTTATTCATTTATTCATTTATTCATTCATTCATTTATTCATTTATTCATTTATTCATTTATTCATTTATTCATTTATTCATTTATTCATTCATTCATTTATTCATTTATTTATTTATTCATTTATTCATTCATTCATTCATTCATTTATTCATTTATTCATTCATTCATTCATTCGTTCGTTCAATTATTCATTCATTCATTCATTTATCTATTTATTCATTCATTTATTCATTTATTTATTCATTCATTCATGCATTCATTCATTTTTTTATTTATTCATGTATTTATTTTTTTATTTATCCATTCATTTATTTATTCATCTGTTTATTTATGTATTTATTCATCTATTCATTTATTTATTTATTCATTTATTCATTTATTCATTTATTCATTTATTCATTTATTTATTTTTTTAATTATTCATCCATTGATTTATTTATTTATTTATTTATTTATTTATTCATTTATTCACCAATTTATTGGTTCATTTATTCATTTATTCATTTAATCGTCTATTGATTCATTCATTTATTCATTCATTTATTCATTTATTCATTCATTTATTCATTCATTTATTCATTCATTTATTCATTCATTCATTCATTTATTCATTCATTTATTTATTCATTTATTCATTTATTTATTCATTTATTTATTTATTTATTTATTTATTAATTTATTCATTTATTGATTTATTAATTTAAAGATTTATTAATTTATTAATTTATTAATTTATTAATTTATTAATTCATTAATTTATTAATTTATGAATTTATTCATTTATTCATTCATTCATTTATTCATTTATTCATTTATTCATTTATTCATTTATTCATTTATTCATTTATTCATTTATTCATTTATTCATTTATTTATTTATTCATTTATTTATTTATTAATTTATTAATTTATTAATTTATTAATTTATTAATTTATTAATTTATTAATTTATTAATTTATTAATTTATTAATTTATTAATTTATTAATTTATTAATTTATTAATTTGTTAATTTATTAATTTATTAATTTATTAATTTATTAATTTATTAATTTATTAATTTATTAATTTATTAATTTATTAATTTATTAATTTATTAATTTATTAATTTATCAATTTATTAATTTATTGATTCATTAATTTATTAATTTATTAATTTATTAATTTATTAATTTATTAATTTATTAATTTATTAATTTATTAATTTATTAATTTATTAATTTATTAATTTATTAATTTATTAATTTATTAATTTATTAATTTATTAATTTATTAATTTATTAATTTATTAATTTATTAATTTATTAATTTATTAATTTATTAATTTATTAATTTATTAATTTATTGATTTATTAATTTATTAATTTATTAATTTATCAATTTATTAATTTATTAATTTATTAATTTATTAATTTATTAATTTATTAATTTATTAATTTATTAATTTATTAATTTATTAATTTATTAATTTATTAATTTATTAATTTATTAATTTATTAATTTATTAATTTATTAATTTATTAATTTATTAATTTATTAATTTATTAATTTATTAATTTATTAATTTATTAATTTATTAATTTATTAATTTATTAATTTATTAATTCATTAATTTCTTAATTTATTAATTTATTAATTTATTAATTTATTAATTTATTAATTTATTAATTTATTAATTTATTAATTTATTAATTTATTAATTTATTAATTTATTAATTTATTAATTTATTAATTTATTAATTTATTAATTTATTAGTTTATTAATTTATTAATTTATTAATTTATTAATTTATTAATTTATTCATTTATTCATTTATTCATTTATTCATTTATTCATTTATTCATTTATTCATTCATTCATTTATTCATTTATTCATTTATTAATTTATTAATGTATTAATCTATTAATTTATTGATTTATTTATTTATTAATTTATTAATTTATTAATTTATTAATTTATTAATTCATTAATCTATTTATTTATTAATTTATTACCTTATCAATTTATTAATTTATTAATTTATTAATTTATTAATTTTTCAATTTATTAATTTTTCAATTTATTAATTTATTAATTTATTAATTTATTAATTTATTAATTTATTAATTTATTAATTTATTAATTTATTAATTTATTAATTCATTAATTTCTTAATTTATTAATTTATTAATTTATTAATTTATTAATTTCTTAATTTATTAATTTATTAATTTATTAATTTATTAATTTATTAATTTATTAATTTATTAATTTATTAATTTATTAATTTATTAATTTATTAATTTATTGATTTATTAATTTATTAATTTATTAATTTATTAATTTATTAATTTATTGATTTATTAATTTATTAATTTATTAATTTATTAATTTATTGATTTATTAATTTATTAATTTATTAATTTATTAATTTATCAATTTATTACTTCATTAATTTATTAATTTATTAATTCATTAATTTATTAATTTATTAATTTATTAATTTATTAATTTATTAATTTATTAATTTATTAATTTATTAATTTATTAATTTATTAATTTATTAATTTATTAATTTATTAATTTATTAATTTATTAATTTATTAATTTCTTAATTTATTAATTTATTAATTTATTAATTTATTAATTTATTAATTTATTAATTTATTTATTTATTAATTTATTAATTTATTAATTTATTAATTTATTAATTTATTAATTTATTAATTTATTAATTTATTAATTTATTAATTTATTAATTTATTAATTTATTAATTTATTAATTTATTAATTTATTAATTTATTAATTTATTAATTTATTAATTTATTAATTTATTTATTTATTTATTTATTAATTTATTGATTTATTGATTTATTAATTTATTAATTTATCAATTTATTAATTTATTAATTTATTTTTTTATTAATTTATTAATTTATTAATTTATTAATTTATTAATTTATTAATTTATTAATTTGTTAATTTATTAATTTATTAATTTATTAATTTATTAATTGATCAATTTATTAATTTATCAATTTATTTATTTTTTGATTTATTAATTTATCAATTTATTAATTAATTTATCAATTTATCAATTTATTAATTTATAAATTTATTAAATTATTAATTTATTAATTTATTAATTTATTAATTTATTAATTTATTAATTTATTAATTTATTAATTTATTAATTTATTAATTTTTTAATTCATGAATTTATTAATTTATTAATTTGTAAATTTATTAATTTATTAATTTATTAATTTAATAATTTAATTATTTATTAATTTATTAGTTCATTAATTTATTAATTTATTAATTTATTAATTTATTAATTTATTAATTTATTAATTTATTAATTTATTAATTTATTAATTTATTAATTTATTAATTTATTAATTTATTAATTTATTAATTTATTAATTTATTAATTTATTAATTCATTAATTTATTAATTTATTAATTTATTAATTTATTAATTTATTAATTTATTAATTTATTAATTTATTAATTTATTAATTTATTAATTTATTAATTTATTAATTTATTAATTTATTAATTTATTAATTTATTAATTTATTAATTTATTAATTTATTAATTTATTAATTTATTAATTTATTAATTTATTAATTTATTAATTTATTAATTTATTAATTTATTAATTTATTAATTTATTAATTTATTAATTTATTAATTTATTAATTTATTAATTTATTAATTTATTAATTTATTAATTTATTAATTTATTAATTTATTGATTTATTAATTTATTAATTTATTGATTTATTAATTTATTAATTTATTAATTTATTAATTTATTAATTTATTAATTTATTAATTTATTAATTTATTACTTCATTAATTTATTAATTTATTAATTTATTAATTTATTAATTTATTAATTTATTAATTTATTAATTTATTAATTTATTAATTTATTAATTTATTTATTTATTTTTTTATTAATTTATTAATTTATTAATTTATTAATTTATTAATTTATTAATTGATCAATTTATTAATTTATCAATTTATTAATTTTTTAATTTATTAATTTATTAATTTATTAATTTATCAATTAATTTATTAATTTATTGATTTATTAATTTATCAATTTATTAATTTATCAATTTATTAATTTTTTAATTCATGAATTTATCAATTTATTAATTTATTAGTTTATAAATGTATTAATTTATTAATTTGTAAATTTATTAATTTATTAATTTATTAATTTAATAATTTAATTATTTATTAATTTATTAGTTAATTAATTTATTAATTTATTGATTTATTAATTTATTAATTTATTAATTTATTAATTTACTAATTTATTAATTTATTAATTTATTAATTTATTAATTTATTAATTTATTAATTTATTAATTTATTAATTTATTAATTTATTAATTTATTAATTTATTAATTTATTAATTTATTAATTTATTAATTTATTAATTTATTAATTTATTAATTTATTAATTTATTAATTTATTAATTTATTAATTTATTAATTTATTAATTTATTAATTTATTAATTTATTAATTTATTAATTTATTAATTTATTAATTTATTAATTTATTAATTTATTAATTTATTAATTTATTAATTTATTAATTTCTTAATTTATTAATTTATTAATTTATTAATTTATTAATTTTGTGGCCACCGCCTCTCGGCTTGGACCTTTCTTTTAAATTTTTGCGCGATTGACGCAACCCGAGGTTCCGTCAATCACACTTTAGATGCCGTCACCGTCCGGTATAACACTCAGATCGATGGGTGATTGACTCACGCATCGATCTGAGCGAGACATCGATATCTCCAGTACATCGTCGCGACGGCTCTCGCGCGCCCATTGGCCCGCCCCGTCGCTACTACACCGTGGGACTCGCCGATTGGCCCACTCACCTCACGGCCACCCGTAACCACCGCGTTACGATTACGATCACGGCGCCTCGGGCTACGTAACCGCGACGCGCCGTGATCGATTAGTGATCCAACGGACCTCAAAGCGTGCGGACACCTAAGCGGTGCTCCCCACGCACACACGTACTTTTCCGGAGTCGTGGCACGTGGTGCACGCTCCTCATCATTTATCGGCACAGTTTGCCATTAATTAATAAAATTCAACGTCCAATATTGGATCTCGACGGGTGCGGACACCTGCGCGGTGATCCCCACACCCCTCGTATTCTCGGGAGTCGGAGCACGTTGCTCACGCTCCTTGTACCTCTACGGCACGAGTTGGCCATTTTCTGTTCCCAGTTAAGGGAGAATTGCAAAAATACATTTATACGAATTCATCTCGACGTGCCTTCGCCTGGATATATCGACGCTGGAGCGACGATATCCTACGATTGTCAAGAACCACAACGATACGGAGAAGGTTCGCGAAGACGGGCCATGCTTTCAATCGTCTCATCATCCATGTATACTCAGGTACAGCGTATCCGGTCATGACATCCGGCTACGCTTTCCAATAAAATAATCAGTGCGCGATTATTTTTACCGGCTGAACGTACCGGGATAATTAATATAATACATCTCGACGTATCTCGGCTTTCGCAATCACCATCCGTCGAGATACGGAACTTTATTCGTAACCGGACGTGACGCGCGCGGCGCCGCGTTCAGTGGACATCTTTCGTGCATCGTTCTTCCATCCTATCACTGTTGATAAGGACGCGCAATAATAATCTCGCGTCGCGATACCAGTGTGCATCAGACTGATAATCACCTAAAACGAAAGAGAAACAATACGTATCCGTATTATAATATCGTGCGCGCTTCCGCGTTTCGCCGTCATCATTAGCCGTCTTTCCGGCATCGTCATCGACGGGTTCGCGCCGCCATTTTGTTACGACCGCGTCACGACGCGATCGCCACGACTTCCGCCCCCTCGTTCCTTCATGCGAAACGTATGCGTACACGACCACCTCGATAGCGTTTGCCGACATTTTGTATAACCTGTTGTGGCACTGTGCGATAATTCGCGTTAACTATCATTGCTCGTGACTTTCGGGCGTAAATCATTGCACGTTGTGTGTATTCGAGTGAAGATAAATTTGAACCTCATGCGTTATTCTTTACCGATTATTTTCTTTCATTTGTAAAACTACGCCGATTGCATTCTCGTCCATCATCGACGTATTCGCTTCCATTTGTAAGATTATTGTTTGACGAACGACAATTATTGTTCATTTCGAAGAATTATGTCACATTCACCCTCGTTTTTTCTACCGGTTTCGATCTTTTTCTACGAATTAAATCTTAATTTTCCACTTATACGGACGTTGCTTTACTTAATTGTTATTTTATTAACTACATTACTTCTTCCGATAAGCTCCATCCTCGGGTCCCGTTCCCGTCCGTTGTTCAATCAACAGCAATTCAGCATTTATGAAAAAAATTCGACTTTTATTCACGATCATTAATTAAAAAATCATCTCGCGAATTTGCGAAAGAAGCAGTTCGTTACAAATTGGCGCCCAACGTGGGGCCCGAGGATTAACTGTCGTTTATTGGAATAACTGATAGATTATTTGCATATTAATTTATTCGAAATTAATCGTTCATAATAAAAAATAAAAAAATGTCGACCAAGTATAGCCCGGTGAATACTCGGTCACAATCCGAAACCGACCTAAAAACACCGGAGGGTCCCCCCACAATCAAAAAGAAATTTGCCAAGCGCCCTCTTACCGGCGCGAAGTCCGTACCAAAACTAACCGATTCTTTCGACGATATAGATAATGCTGATCGTCTAGAACTGGATGTCATGAGAAAACAAATGCGTGATGAAATAGAATTGATGGCGCAGGAGCGCAGGGAGTTGGAGCGGATGCGGTTGGAGGTATCCGAGGCGAGCAGCGATGCCATTGTCACGGAACTGAAACATCTACGGGACAGGCTCGAAAAACAGCAACAACAAATTAACCAGATTCATACGCGATCTGGTCACACGAGGGATCAACCCGATACGAAGGCTCTCGATCCTCCATCCACCCAGCCTCCATCCAACAACATGAGTACAGGTATGCACGACGGGCTTGCCCACACTATGCGCACTTTAAAATTAGACATTAAAATCCCAAAATTCAGTCACAGCTCGAACGCAAATCCAAACGAATTTTTGGAGCGTCTTGACAGATATTTCGTTGCAAAAAACGTCATTAATGACACGTATCGGTTATTAGTAATTGAACATACCCTCGAGGGGCGCGCCCATGTTTGGTATCGAGCCCATCGAAGGACAATAAAAACGTATGCAGAATTTACAAAGCAATTTCTCGCGGAATTTTATTCAATTGCGGATCGCGTCCGAATAAAAAATGTATGGGTATCCAGGAGATACCCTCCGTCAGGGGGATCGCTCCAAACGTACTTCCTAGAACAAATAACGGAAGCGGATTATTTTGATCCACCATTGGATCAGTACGAAATTAACTTTACGACGGTACAGCAGTTGCCTATTCGAGTGCGGGAATCACTCGTTTCAATCGATTTTTCAAATACTCATGCAATTTCGACGGCCCTTGGCCATCTCGATATGACCAACGATGACCGAGATCGTTGGGAACGAAATAATTCGTTAAATCAAAATCAAGCAAATTCTAATTGGAATAATTATTCCAATCGAGATCAATACAATAACGTTCCGTCGAATTCTCCTGATCGCGGGATTCCACCGAACCACAATAATATTTCGGGTCATTTAAATTCACGAAATAACATGCCGTCGAATTTTCCGAATCGCGGTAATCGATCAAATCATTATCGGGATAATTCCCATAATTTTGTCCCGACGACATATCTCTCGTTTAACAATACGACGAATTCAAAAAACTCGTATAATCGTCCACACATTCAATCCTCTCAAGCTGTCTTTGTCAGCCCTACTCGCGGTTATGCAAACAGTCGGGCGTCTTCGGAAGAAATAATTAACTCCGTGGACGACGACGTGCCCTTTACACCGGTGTTATCCGTGAAAGCTACGGAAACACCCATCAGAAATGGACAACGAGCCGATCCATCTGATAGTAATGTCATTCGTTTATGTGACGAGTCGCGAGCGACGAAGCCCTCCCGACTTGCACAAACTTTTTCGCATTCGTGCGATATTCGTCTCTCGCCCGAAACTACGGACAAATCCGTATCGTTACCCGTTAAATTCAGTACCCCTGTTGCGCGAGATAATACTTCGCTTCAGGCTTACGAAAAAATTTCAAAATCCTCCGCCCAGCCTATCCACCCACTTTCGGGGATAGCCCGGTCGGAAAATTCAACGTCATCGCCAGTTATGACGCTTGAGAACCCTTCGGTCGAAAATAACCGCATTGAAAAAATAAAAATGGAGGGGGATTCCAACAAAAATGAATTTACTCCGAACATGTTCGTCGAAATTTCTTCGAACTCAACCGATTCCAAGCTCGAATCATATCACCCGCGTCTAAGTACAATGATTTCCGATATCGATAAAATCTCGTCGATTCATAACGACCTTGATAATTATCAAAATCGTCCGCTACCCATTGCAGGGGAGGACCACAACTTTTTTCACAATCCAAAATTAACGAATGAAAACTCCGCGTTCGCGTATAAAAAATTCGCGCGTTCACCTCATCTATATAAGCAGGGTGAGGATCATAACTTCTTTATCAAAGAAAATATGACCATCAGTAACTACGGTACTCATGGAGTGCACGGTGCGTCGTCGCGATACAGAGGGGGATCGAGGCTAAACGCTTTAACCAACAGATCGTTTTTCGAATTTACGCCCCCGATCGCATAACAAAAATCTCCTTATGTCAGCCCTGCCTTTCATTTGAACCTCCGAAGCTGCACCGTTAACCCAGGAAATCTTTATTCATTCTGGATTAATATAGTCCACGGGCCAAGCGTCAACAACGTTCGCGGCAACACGGTCCCGCCATCGTGATCGGTTTTTTTTTTTAATTAATCGAAAAAATGGTTATTTAATTTGGTTTGTCGATAGAACCATCGAACCAACAATCATCGATCTAACGATAATAATTCCTAATGAAGATGCGCAATGGTGTGACCCGTCATGCATACTTAATCCATGTCTTTCCTTTGCAGTTGCCTGCCATCTCCTGTACTTACCTTTGTCATCTTTCAGATCACGCCAGCTCGCCTCGGACGCGTCGAACCGCATCCGACTCTTTTCTTCAACATTGTTTGTGAATGGTTGTGAGAGAGAATTTTGTCGTTTGCTTAGACGATAGTCAATCAATATGTACCTCGTCCTCACAAACGAAGGGGGATGTTGTGGCCACCGCCTCTCGGCTTGGACCTTTCTTTTAAATTTTTGCGCGATTGACGCAACCCGAGGTTCCGTCAATCACACTTTAGATGCCGTCACCGTCCGGTATAACACTCAGATCGATGGGTGATTGACTCACGCATCGATCTGAGCGAGACATCGATATCTCCAGTACATCGTCGCGACGGCTCTCGCGCGCCCATTGGCCCGCCCCGTCGCTACTACACCGTGGGACTCGCCGATTGGCCCACTCACCTCACGGCCACCCGTAACCACCGCGTTACGATTACGATCACGGCGCCTCGGGCTACGTAACCGCGACGCGCCGTGATCGATTAGTGATCCAACGGACCTCAAAGCGTGCGGACACCTAAGCGGTGCTCCCCACGAACACACGTACTTTTCCGGAGTCGTGGCACGTGGTGCACGCTCCTCATCATTTATCGGCACAGTTTGCCATTAATTAATAAAATTCAACGTCCAATATTGGATCTCGACGGGTGCGGACACCTGCGCGGTGATCCCCACACCCCTCGTATTCTCGGGAGTCGGAGCACGTTGCTCACGCTCCTTGTACCTCTACGGCACGAGTTGGCCATTTTCTGTTCCCAGTTAAGGGAGAATTGCAAAAATACATTTATACGAATTCATCTCGACGTGCCTTCGCCTGGATATATCGACGCTGGAGCGACGATATCCTACGATTGTCAAGAACCACAACGATACGGAGAAGGTTCGCGAAGACGGGCCATGCTTTCAATCGTCTCATCATCCATGTATACTCAGGTACAGCGTATCCGGTCATGACATCCGGCTACGCTTTCCAATAAAATAATCAGTGCGCGATTATTTTTACCGGCTGAACGTACCGGGATAATTAATATAATACATCTCGACGTATCTCGGCTTTCGCAATCACCATCCGTCGAGATACGGAACTTTATTCGTAACCGGACGTGACGCGCGCGGCGCCGCGTTCAGTGGACATCTTTCGTGCATCGTTCTTCCATCCTATCACTGTTGATAAGGACGCGCAATAATAATCTCGCGTCGCGATACCAGTGTGCATCAGACTGATAATCACCTAAAACGAAAGAGAAACAATACGTATCCGTATTATAATATCGTGCGCGCTTCCGCGTTTCGCCGTCATCATTAGCCGTCTTTCCGGCATCGTCATCGACGGGTTCGCGCCGCCATTTTGTTACGACCGCGTCACGACGCGATCGCCACGACTTCCGCCCCCTCGTTCCTTCATGCGAAACGTATGCGTACACGACCACCTCGATAGCGTTTGCCGACATTTTGTATAACCTGTTGTGGCACTGTGCGATAATTCGCGTTAACTATCATTGCTCGTGACTTTCGGGCGTAAATCATTGCACGTTGTGTGTATTCGAGTGAAGATAAATTTGAACCTCATGCGTTATTCTTTACCGATTATTTTCTTTCATTTGTAAAACTACGCCGATTGCATTCTCGTCCATCATCGACGTATTCGCTTCCATTTGTAAGATTATTGTTTGACGAACGACAATTATTGTTCATTTCGAAGAATTATGTCACATTCACCCTCGTTTTTTCTACCGGTTTCGATCTTTTTCTACGAATTAAATCTTAATTTTCCACTTATACGGACGTTGCTTTACTTAATTGTTATTTTATTAACTACATTACTTCTTCCGATAAGCTCCATCCTCGGGTCCCGTTCCCGTCCGTTGTTCAATCAACAGCAATTCAGCATTTATGAAAAAAATTCGACTTTTATTCACGATCATTAATTAAAAAATCATCTCGCGAATTTGCGAAAGAAGCAGTTCGTTACAATTTATTAATTTATTAATTTATTAATTTATTAATTTATTAATTTATTAATTTATTAATATATTAATTTATTAACTTATTAATTTATTAGGGGTTCGCGTCACGCCGTACTGACGTGCACACGTTCGTTTCTGTGCTCTTGTTAACTTCGTGAATAGTAAAAGTTGCATTAACATACGCGACTCCAAAGCTACAAATTAATAACAAGTGAAGTCTGCGCTTCATGGTGAGATATAAAACGGTGTTTTTTATCGGCTCATGCGTCTCAATGAAAGCTTAAAAGAATCAAGTACAAATAACCGAAGTTAGGTTAGAATGGACAAATGTGATTTTACACCGGATACAGCTGATAAAAGCAACTCGACAGAAGCAAAACAAACACCTGGTGACATCTCTCGGAACTGCCCGGCTACGGAGAGACCTGCTACACCGACTGTGAAAACAATAGAGATCGATTCCCATAAACCGCTCAAAAATAAAAACAAAGTTGGAAGACCAATTAAATCTGCCACTTTTTCCAGAGATAATGCCGGCTCCACGTGCAGCATAGTTGAATTTGTCAAAAGAAAACGGCCTAGATGCAAGGAGGACCTAAATAATTCCTGGTCTGAGATTGAAGAGAACCTGAAACCAACGAAAAAAGCATACAACTCAGCAAGCACATTACCGCACGTTCCATATAATCATATCCCTGAAAATTCTACACTCGAACAAAACTGCTGTCACCCAATATCTGTTTCAGAATTTAACAATCCGGCCGACATGAACCAAGATCTTAAAGCGTACCTAGATAACTTCACAGCCACATTAGCCAGCGACTTTGCTTCTATGAGAAAAGAAGCCGCCGATAACACCAGCAGGCTGGAAAACCAAATTGTAGCTGCAAAAGCCGACAACAATGCCGCCATGCAAAACCTCAGAGAAGATCTTAAAAGAGCGGAGGAGTCCTGGACTAGCCGATGGATGGAACTTCAAAAAAGACAAGAAAACCTGGAAGCTGAACTGGTCGCGATTAAAAACTCCGCTGGCAACCAATCAACACCGAGATTGTGCGAGATCGAGGACACGATTAAAAGGCTAAAGGACAACACAAATATCGAGCAAATTGAAATAAAAATCAGGCACCTGGATAAGCTCGCTAACGACCAAGAGAAATCCAACAAGCGCTTAAACCTGATTGTAATAAATCATAGCTGGTCGGGGCCAAATCTTTTACAGCAAGCAAACGATGTATTTAACGCTCAATTTGGCTTAAGTGACGTAGTTGTTGATGCACACCCAATAGATAGGATGGGAAAGGTGATTAGGCTGAAAATTACCGACGTTGATGCCAGAAGCCAAATCCTAAAAACGAAAGCAAACATCCTGAAAGGATCAAAGCTGTCCATACAACCGGACTTAACCAGACGTGACCTAGTCTGCAGGGAGAAACTGAAGAGTGTTGCTAGAGAAAAAGCTAGCCAAAACATAAAAACCAAATTAGTGGGCAATCGACTGCAGATGGGAAATGAGCTTTTTACCTGGGACCATACTGCGGACAAACTGATCATCGCACCAAAGCCGAGAAACCGAACCGACGCCAGGATCGAGGCTACGAATACACCGGCCCACTGCAGTCAGACTGAGCCTTTCAGCACGTCTCCAAAAAACGTATAAATCTCATAGCTTGGAATGCGAGTGGCATACGTAACATCTTCGACCACTCGTTCGGAAGCAGCGTGGACATTATCTGTGTTACCGAAACATGGGCTACCGGTATGATTTCTTTGCCACCTGGATGGAATGACTACGAGGTGACGTGGTCCCCAGCAATAAAAGAAAAAAGCCAGGGCCGTGCCAGTGGCGGAATAGCTATCCTCACCAAAAAGTTTATAAAAACGAAAGTAATTGAATCCTCTGACAGCTCGCTCTTCATCCACGCCACTGCCGGCTCACTTGCCTGTATTATCGGCTGTATCTATCTAAGACCATCTAGAGATATGTGTGCCTCCCTAGATCTGCTTCAAGCTGCCTTGGATGATATTAACACGATGCACGGAGACCTCCCGTTATTATTAATGGGGGATTTTAACGCCAGGGTCGGAAATCTAAACTCTATTGCTGCCATTCAAGACGAAATGACTTACGAGTCACGTGTAATGGTAAATCGAAAATCAACAGATAGTACGACGAACTCAAGAGGGCATGCGCTGGCAAAATTTATGTTGGATAACGTGTTAGTCCTAATTAATGGTAGAACCAGTAGCGATCACCCGGGAAAAACTACGTGCACTCACAAAGGCACTAGTATCGTGGACTATGCATGGTCAAATTGGTTAGGTCTGAATCTCATTGAGGACCTTGAAGTCATCCAAGAAGAAAATCCCTCCGATCATTTTCCGATTCTCTTAAAGATACACTGCCCGAATTTACCTGTAAATGCAGCTGCTGCAGCTACCAAAAAAGAGGTATTAATGTGGGCTCCGCAGAATGCACAAACCTACAAAAGCAACATGTTATGGTCCTGCAAGATTCATGCTGACTTCTCAGTTGCCTCAACGGATCAACTAAGCGTCAATTTAATTTCTGCAATCAGGGAAGCTGCAGCTAACTCAGCCATGTTGAAATCTCGACCGATGGCGGTCGTACCCAGGAAGCCACGTGCATGGTTTGATGAAGAGTGCAAAAGAGCCAGTGAACAAGCTAAGAATGCATTTAAGCTTAGCAAGGCCTCGTCCTTCAGAGGCAGCGAAATGATCAACTACAGGCAAATTAAAGGCGAAAACAACCTACTGTATAAGCGAAAGAAACGGCAAGCTATACGTAGCATACTAGATGACCTGGCAAATGTCACCGACGCTTCTACCTTCTGGATGGCCATCAGCAAATACCGACGAAAAGGCGTTTATAACTACCCCATCAGCCTTCAGGACTGGGAAACGTTCTACGAGCAGATTAGTATGCCAAAAATTATGGATAACACAGTATTTTTTGGCGCGTTACATCCAAAAATGGACCTCGAATTCTCGCTGGCCGAACTGAACTCGGCGCTGAAGTCGTGTAAAGTCAACAAAGCCCCAGGCCCGGACGGCCTAAGAAACGAATTTTACAAAAACCTGCCCATGAACTGGAAATTTTACATACTCTGTTTGTTCAACAAGATTTTAAACACGGAAGCGATACCGAGTGACTGGTTCTCCGCACTGATCACCCTCGTACATAAAAAAGGCGACCTATGTGACCCCTCAAATTACCGCGGAATAGCCCTCGTGAATCACCTAGCTAAACTGTTCACCACGATGATAGTCAGGCGCCTCGATAAATGGGTGGAAGCAGCCAAGATCCTGCCTGAGACACAGGCCGGTTTCAGAGCAAAGCGAGGATGTATGGACAATATCTACGTCTTACTAGCAGCTACACAATGCCGCCTCCGCCTGCCTAAGACCCCACAATTCCTGCTGTTTGTGGATTTCAAGCGTGCGTTTGACTCCGTCGATCATCATCTTCTATGGGCTAAACTCTCACGAATCGGTATCAGTGCTAAAATGGTCAGACTTCTCAAGAATATCTATGGTTCAGCATCGTTTAGAGTGCAAGTAAACGGCGCAACCTCGCGCGAATTTGATATATCGGAAGGAGTAATGCAAGGTGAAATACTCAGCCCTCTTCTTTTTATATTATTCATTGCTGACCTAGAAGAGTTTCTCAGAGGCCATAACTGTGAAGGCACCAACATCAACGGCTTCCAGGACGTCCTGACTCTGCTGTACGCAGATGACTTAGTGGTATTTAGTTCGTCGGCTGTTGACCTTCAAAAAAAGCTCAAGCTCCTGTACATTTACTGCGCAAGAAACAAGCTAACAGTTAACATCGCTAAAACAAAAATTTTAGTCTGCAGAAGAGGTGGCAGAATCGCCGAAAAATTGAAATTCTATTACGGAGACAAAGCAATCGAAATTGCGCCGCAGTACGTTTATTTGGGGGTGACTTTCTCCTCCGGTGGAGCGGGGCGAGTTGCTGCGCTTGCTGCCCTGCAGAAAGCGAAACTTGCATCAAGTGCAATCCGCTCAATAATCTTCAAGGCCAAAACTGACTCGGTACCGTGCATTTTTAAGCTGTTTGACTCCATCGCCTCGGCAACACTGTTATTTGCTGCTCCAATATGGGCAATTAATTACCTGGAGTTGATTGAACAAGCTCAAACAGAATTTATTAAGCGAGTTTTCGGTTTGCCGAGAAACTCTGCTGGTGCGCTTATAAGAATCGAATTTGGTAGAACTCCGATAGCCTACCGCGTCGTCGCTAATACCTGGCAATGGATTATAAGGGTTCTATCAATGGACGAAAACCGGCTTCCGAAAATATGTCTCACTCGTCAGCGAGATCTCATGAGAGCGAACGAAACCTCGGCAAAGTACAACTGGCTGGCAGGGGTCTTCCTGATCATTCAAGAGATCGCGGGGGATCTTACCCCACTCCTGGAAACACTAGACTTAAATACCTGGGCTAAGCTCGAGCCTATTTTTCTCGGAAGATATAAAGAACACCTGCTTCAACGTGACCTGAGAGAGGTTCAAAATTCGCACTACTTGCAAGTACGCATACCCAGACTCGCCGACGGCGCGAGCAGCATATATCTGCGCAAACGCTGCAACCCCGCTGCTTTAAAAGTGTATGCCCAGCTTCGAATGGCCAGCAAACACCACTTCGCGCTGTATTTAAATGGATGCAAGTATACGTTCGACCCGACCGAAAGATGCCCAATCTGTAATAAAAACGAAGCAGACACTGTTGAACACCTCCTGCTGTTGTGCCCTATTTACGCCCACTACAGGTCTCACTTTATTAGCCCCACTTTCGCTGCTCCGTTGTCGTTGACGGAGATATTAAATTGTGCTGAGCCAAAGCAAATCAAAGCAATATTTTGTTACACATCAGCTAGCTGTAAACTGCGCGCTTTCTGTCTGTCCGAGTGAAGCCACACGCATTGACACTGTCTTTCATACATAGGCCACGCCACGAGCGTGCGAAATATGACCTTGCAAAATTATGCTATTCTGTATCTTTGTACAAACTTGAACACCCCTTGCTATGGGAACTGTATGGATTCCTTTAAGCAATAAACAACTACTACTACTACTACTACTATTAATTTATTAATTTATTAATTTATTAATTTATTAATTTATTAATTTATTAATTTATTTATTAATTTATTTAATTATTAATTTATTAATTTATTAATTCATTAATTTATTAATTTATTAATTTATCAATTTATTAAATTATTAATCTATCAATTCGATAATTCATTAATTTATTAATTTATTAATTTATCAATTCATTAATTTATTAATTCATTAATTTACTAATTTATTAATTTATCAATTTATTAATTTATTAATTTATTAATTTATTAATTTATTAATTTATTAATTTATTAATTTATTAATTTATTAATTTATTAATTTATTATTTTATTAATTTATCGATTTATTAATTTATGAATTTATTAGTTCATTAATTCATTAATTTATTGCCTAATAAATTCAATAATATATTCATTGATTCATCCATTCATTTAATCATTAATTCATTCATTTGTTCATTCATTTATTCATTTATTTATTTATTCATTCATTCATTTATTCATTAATTCATTAATTTATTTATTTAATTATTTATCCATTTATTCATTTATTCATTTATTCATTTATTTAGTCTTTCATTTTTTTTCTCATTCATACATTTATTCATTTCTTTATGTATTTATTCATTTATCTATTTATTTATTAATTTATTCATTTATTTATTCATTCATTTATTCATTTATTTATTTATTCATTTATTCATTTATTCATTTATTCATTTATTTATTTATTCATTTATTCATTTATTCATTTATTCATTTATTCATTTATTCATTTATTCATTTATTTATTGATTCATTTATTTATTTGTTCATTCATTTATTAATTTATTCATTCATTTATTTATTTATTTATTCACTCATTCATTTTTTCATGTATTTATTTTTCTATTCATACATTTATTCATTTATTTATTTATTTCTTCAACCATTTATTCATTCATTCATTTATTCATTCATTCGTTTATTCATTTATTCATTTATTCATTTATTCATTTATTCATTTATTCATTAATTCATTTATTCATTTATTCATTTATTCATTTATTCATTTATTCATTTATTCATTTATTCATTTATTCAATTATTCATTTATTCATTTATTCATTTATTCATTTATTCATTCATTCATTTATTCATCTATTCATTTATTCATTTATTCATTTATTCATTTATTCATTTATTCGTTTATTCATTTATTCATCTATTCATTTATTCATTTATTCATTTATTCATTCATTCATTTATTCATTTATTCATTTATTCATTTATTCATTCATTCATTTATTTATTTATTCATTTATTTATTTAGTCATTTATTCATTTATTCATTTATTCATTTATTCATTTATTTA